>JAKOGI010000512.1:0-240000 GCA_029747015.1 Carnegiea gigantea | reverse complement strand
TGTGCACGATTGAAGGTCTCCTAAGCATTTTTTGAGGGCTCATTTTGAAATTGTGATTGATGATATCGTAATTTTGAATATGGCACTGGATAGCCTTTTCTCTCAGGATATCCTTTGTCAACCAAATAGTACCAACCTAATTACATTTACAAGAGAAATTAGCTTGTTGTCCTGAAAAAAATTGACTATAAAGTTAAATTGCATGACAACATACCTTCCGGGGGAGTAGGAAAATTCAATTCTGGTGTTTCAATTGCATGTAAAAAAACTCGAGCATCATGGGCTGATCCTTCCCATCCGGCTGACACAAATGTAAAACACATATCAAAGTCACAAGTTGCCATAACATTAAATGTCGGATACCCCTTCCTTCCTCTGTAAGGTAGTTGCTCATTCTCAGGAATACAAGCTATCACATGTGTGCCGTCGATGCATCCAATACAATCCTATTATTAAACCATAACTCATAAGATTAATTCTTTGCAAATGAAATCACTGGAAAAAATAATAATATATGTTTACCTTAAAGTAAGGCATGTATCTTTCATCATTAGCAATTTGTGGTGGTATATGCTTGAATCCTGAATCTCTTGGCCTTATGATGTCATATGCGAGGCCCTTTGACTCACATGCAGAAATTGAATTTAACACTTCATGAAATATTCTACTTATAATATCACCTGACCGTTGAAAGCGCTCCCCAACCACTCTATTTGAAACACCTAAAGCCAGGGTGTATAAAAAGATGCCAACTTTCTCAAAAATTGACATCCTGCTACTTAGCCGCAACCCATATTTTGTAGACAATTCCTTACACAATTTTACAAATGAATCTGGTTCCATTCTAAAAGCATTAGCACATCGAATAGGATTACCAGTTATCAACTCCTTGATCCACATTTCGCCTGTTAAAGAAGAAGTCATAGAAGGCTCCTTGTAGATATACTTATAATAATATATAGTCATCAAGGCCATTGCACATGAAGCTATGGTCCAAAATTTACGAAACATGTCCTCAAAGTCCATGCCATTATAGTCCATTTCGTCATACTCCATTTTGTCATACTCCATTTGATCCCAATCCATTTCCTCACACTCTATTTGATCCCAATCCATTATATTTTTTTCTGCAGATAAAATTGATAAAATAACAATAACAACAATAAATAATAATAATAATAATGATGACGATGACGACGACGATAATGATAATAATAATAACAACAATAATAACAAGGAATAATATAAAGAATAATAATAATAATAGTAATAGTAACGACAACAACAACAACAACGATAATGACAATAATAATAACAATAATGATAATAATAATAAATTCAATCATCCGAACAAAAAATAAATAAATGTTCTGAACATTAAAACAAATTTGGCAAACAAATCCACCAACCTAAACATGAAAAACTAGAAACTTAGTTAGCCGTCTTTCATCCTATGCAAATACTGAAGCCACTTTAGCCTGCTATCATCATCATCCGTATTTAAGAAGATTTCTCTCTTCACAGCATCCTCGAGCACATGAGTAGCATAACACCAAAAGTCACTGCCTTTCTCTTAAATTTGATTATCTACCATACGATTAATAATTTGCATTGACATAGCAATGGTAGACATGGATCAAGCTTGCTTGTTCATTTTGTTTGGTCCCCCTTGACTCATTATTCGACAAGATGCTACCATCTGCTTAATTTGAGCACCTAATATTGCAGATCCCCCTGATTGCTTTCTATTACGCTTCAATGGCACATTATTAGCCTTTAACACAGACTTTTGGGCTTGTCTGGATAGGTTCCTGTCTGTTCCAGCTTGACTTGCCACTTGGGTATTGAGGAGTTGATTACCCACTTGAGAAGGGCCATCTTCACTATTTGCATTTGTGTTATCATGATTACCATTAGTCACACACTGGACAAAATCTGTGAAAAACTGATCTTCGTCTGCTAATGCTGATCGAAAATAAGGATTATCTTTAAAATTATACATATGCAAATTGTCCTCTTCTTGCAACCTGTCTTCTACATGATTTTTTGATTCATGGCCTTCCGCTTGTTCCTCAACATTTATAATAGGAGGTTCCATAGCAGGTACATAAACATTTTCCCCTGTTGCATATGTACCTCCATATATATACTCCCACTTTTCTTTAAGTAATGAACTCACACCTTTGTCCCGAAACTTTTTAACATATTGATTTTCCTACATAGTGTCAAACATCAATGTCAATGAACTAAAATAAAGTAATTATATAAGATATCTAGGCTATCCTATATCTATGAACTATAATCAAGTGGATTTATTAAAAAAAAACTAACATTAATTTTCTTGTCCCACCACTCAGCTGAAGCCTCAATTTTTCCTGAAATAGGATCCCAACCTAGTCCTGTTTTCCTACTTCTCAAGTGCTTCCAAGCACGCCAGTCCCTTCTTATTGCGTCATACTTGTGCTTACAACAATTAGTTGCACATTGATGTCCGATTCTCTGAGTAACTTCTTTTTCAATTTCACGCCATTTAATGGACTGTCCACGTCCATTCTTCATAATATATTGAATAATAATATCACATAAGACAAGTGTATCATCATAGAACCACTTAAAAAACTCTTTTGTTGCTCCACCCTTTTTAGTTTCACTATTTTCCAATGCCATATAACTCAGACATTAAACCTATACATGATAAAACTACAGTTAGATATCAATAGTTCATTAACTCATACTAGCTAATAATACAAAGTTCTGTAGCATAACTGTTGAGTTATTATATTTAGTTTTGATGATAACAAATCCAAGTGTAAAAATTTATCCTAGTAATGTTGCTCCAAACACGGTCTCCAAACAGGCCTAACTGGTGTTTGTGTTCTTTATTATACTAACTGGTTTGCTACATGTGAGAACAAGTCTTCAAAACAGGTTTTACTTGGTGATTCTATATTAAGTCAAGAACACCATCTCGACAGTTGATTGTAAGATATGTTCCTGAACTCTAGCAATGAAAAGAACAACCCCAGCAAACAAGGGGGCCTTGGTGTTCACAGCAGCACCATAAATCTTGGACAAGATGACATTCAAAACAAGAAGTCTTGGGTACATAGGTTTTATTTATTTAGACTCTTGTTAATATGCCAATATTGAAAACATCATTTTAAACACCTCTTGAATCGGTATTTACGCTAAGTGCTTCAGAACACCAGTTGCGAACAACCCTGCGAACAGGGTGCCTAGGGTGTTTCTGAACTGCAGTAGCCACATCCGGTTATCTTTGAAAATTTATTTTAGTTGGCTAAGATCTCCAGATTACTTTCCTTGAATTTCAAAACTGCTATTTCTCTGGAAAGGATATTTCTTGAAAATATTATGGGAGATTTTCGAAAATAAGTTTTGGGAGATTTGCCAAACCTTAAAGATTTCCTTTGACCATATTTTCGGATATGGTAAAGTTTCAAAAGCTGAAAATTTCTGGTTGCTTTTTTGAATCCACCTCATGGTTATGGGAAGATAAGGATTATCTTTTAAGATATCAAATCCCTTATATTTTGGCAAAATTTTATCACTAGCCGTAGGAGAACATTTCCTGATTGAAAATCGTTTTCTATACTTAGCTGATTCTGTGGCTTATGACCGTTGGTTTTTGTGTTTAAAAACCTCACCTTTTTCTCTCCCAGTAGACACACAACACACGAGAAAAGAGCAGATAGAAAACTCAGGTTGAATTTGCTTAAACACAGCTTTTTGAAAAATTCAGGAAAAATCAGAAAACACGGGCTACACTCAAAGATTCTTGAGCTTCATTCTGAAAAGCAAACCGTGACAAGCTGGGTTTGATTTTGAGTTTTCAAACCATTGGCATAATAGGATCTTCATTGTACCTTACATCTGCTTAGTAAGAAGCACCCCCTGTGATCTTGAATCAGAAAAGTGAGTGAGTGTGTCCTAGTCGTGTGGACTTGGACTGTCTAATCTTGCAAAGGTTGGACGTGGTGTAACCTGTCTTTGGGAAGAAGGTTACGTGGTTGCAAGTTGTAACAAGGTGTGTTACATTTGTAACGTGTGAAGCCCGTTAGTGAAAGTGGTTAAATCCTACACGATGTAGGTCGTGGTTTTTCACACCTCAGTTGGGCTAGAGGTGTTTTCTACGTAAAAATTGTGTGTGCTTTATTTTCCGCATTTATCTTGGTGATTTTCGCATCTGCAATATTTGAGAACCCCCCGTGCAAACAAGCTATCAGGGTGTTTGTCACTTGAGAACACCCTCTGTGAGGGTGTTTGTTATCTACAACGCGAAAATCAGATACCACAATTCACCCCCCTCTTGTGGTTGGATACTCACGAACTCAACAAGTGGTATCAGAGAGGGTTCTCTTACAAAGGGTTAACACCTTGAGAGATTCTGAAGATGAGTACCCCACAAGGAATTCTTGAAGGGCAATCCATTACTCGTCCACCCTATTTCAACGGCCAACATTATAGTTGGTGGAGGAATAGGATGGAGAACTATATTCAGGCAGAAGATTATGAATTATGGATGCTCATCAAGAACTGGCCCCTTGTTCCCACCAAGGTGCTTGAAGATGGTAAGAAGGTTCCCAAGGAATCCATAGAGTTTGATGCCGAGGACCACAAGAAAATGGAGAAAAATGCCAAGGCCAAAAAGCTTCTATATTTTGGCCTAGGACCCGATGAATACACTCGCATCTCTGAGTGTGAATCAGCCCAAGCTATCTGAAATGCTCTGCAAGTTGCTCATGAAGGTACGAGTCAAGTTAAACAATCTAGAATTGAGCTACTTATGCGACAATATGAGTTGTTTGATATGGGTGATCATGAAACTGTGATGGACATGTATGCACGGTTCACCCACATCACGAACGAGTTAAAAATCCCTGGGAAGATCTTTCACCACTGAAGAGTTGGTGAGGAAAATCCTTAGAATTTTACCTCGCACGTGGGAGGCCAAAGTAACAGCCATCCAAGAGGCTAAAGACATGAACTAGATCACCCTCGACGAGTTGATTGGTAATCTCCAGACCTATGAACTCCGAAAGAACTCACAGCAAAGAGAGGAGCAAAAGAAGGATCGTGGGCTTACCTTGAAAGCACATGAGGACACTAACTCTGACCTTGAAGATGAAGAAATGGCCCTAATGTCCAGAAAATTCAAGAAATTCTTCAAAAAGGTTAAGGAAAACAACAAAAGAAAAGACTTCAACAAGTCCAGAAACACCTCCAAAGAACAGCTCACAGGGTGTTTCAAGTGCGGCAAACCAGATCACTTAGTCAAGAATTGCCCTCTGCTTCGAGAAGATCATACGCCCGAACACCCTCGAAAACAGGGTCGAAAACACCCTGTAAACAATTTGGGCAAGTGATTCTCGAAAGCTATGCTGGCTGCTTGGGGAGATTCCTCTGAGGATGAAGGAGAATCTGAAGCTGAAGAAGGAGTCGTAGCACTTATGGCACAAAGTGATTCAGATTCAGATGATGAATCAATAATCAGCTTCTCAGATCTCAAGAACAAGGTACATGGTCTTAACAAAGCCACTTTAGAAGAACTTCTATACAATTTGATAGACACATGTGCTGATCTAAAAAGAGAAGTTCGTGACCTAGAGCTTGAAAATGAAATTTTTAAAAATGAAAAACTCGGTTTACATGAAAATGTTAATATACTCAAAGAAAACCTCTTTATAAAAGCAGGAGATTACTCTCGAATAGAGGAAAAACGCTTTGAGGTGGAAGGAATGGTTGAGTCCCTGCTCAAAGAGAACAAGGGTTTGCATGCTAATAAAGAAAAACTGGAAACCGAGCTTAGCACAAACAAACGCTGGAATAAATCTTCACAGGCCCTTGCTTGGTTAAACACTCACCACAGTCGAAACAAAAAGGGACTTGGGTATAAGCCTAAACGAACAGTTTACCCAATTCATAGAAAGTATGTGGGATTACCTGAAAACATTGTTTGCTTTCATTGTGGTAAAACTGGTCACTATCGATATTCTTGTCCTTTAAGAAAACATGCCAATGAAAAAAATGAAAGGTATGTGAAACAAATCTGGATTGGAAAAGATGAGCTTTACATGTCTAAAGGAATGGGACCCAAGTGGATCTGGGTTCCGAAAACTAACCCGTGATTTGTTTTGCAGGCTGAAGTGAGAGAGAACAATCCCACAAACAACCCAGCAAACAGGGTAAGAAACACCTTGTCAAACAGATCAGAAAACAACCTTGAAAACAGGCAGCTGTGGTATGTTGATAGTGGGTGTTCACGGCACATGACTGGAGAAAGATCAAATTTTCTCTCACTTACAACTTTGAATGGTGGGAGTGTAGCATTTGGAAACGGCAAGTCTGGGACAATTGTCGGTATAGGTAATATTGGTAAAACTCTCTCCCATTCAATTGACAATGTGCACTTGGTTGATGGTTTAAAGCACAATTTGCTAAGTGTGTCCCAACTGTGTGACAAGAACAACCTATTGGTGTTCTCACGAACACGTTGCTTGGTTGTGAATGACGACACAGGAGATGTTGTGTTGAGGGGGAAGCGATGTCAAAATGTTTATAAAGTCTGTATTTCCACTCTTCCCCAAAATAATCTGACTTGTTTAAATGCATTAAATGATGATATAATGCTATGGCACAAGAGACTAGGTCATGCAAGCCTATCTTTGTTAAACAAACTTGTTTCCAAAGATTTGGTTGTTGGACTACCTTCCATCAAGTTTAATGATGACAAGGTATGTGAAGCTTGTGCAAAAGCAAACAAGTCAGATCTTCTTTTAAATCGAAAAAATGTGTAAGCACTACTCGACCTCTAGAATTATTACACATTGATTTGTGTGGTCCCATGAGGATAACTAGTAGAGGTGGGAAAAAGTATGTGCTTGTTGTAGTGGATGATTACTCTCGATTTACTTGGACCCTGTTTTTGGCATCCAAAGATGAAACCTTTGAGAATTTTATTGCCTTTCTCAAAAAGGTTGAAAAGAGAGTAGGACACTCTTTAATTAGTATGAGATCTGATCATGGAACTGAGTTTGAAAATGCAAGTTTTATTAACTATTGTAATGAACATGGTGTTGATCATAACTTCTCAGCTCCAAGAACACCCCAACAAAATGGGGTGGTTGAGCGCAAAAATCGCACCCTGGAAGACATGACCAGAACAATGCTTATTGCTAGTGGTCTTCCTAGGTATTTTTGGGCAGAAGCATTGAACACCTCATGTTACATTATAAATAGATGCATGATCAGACCCATGTTGAATAAAACTCCTTATGAACTTTTCAAAGGCAGAAAACCCAATATTACGCACCTAAGGACATTTGGTTGTAGGTGTTTTGTGCATAATAATGGGAAGGATGCCTTAGGAAATTTGACCCTAGGAGTGATGAGGCAATATTCCTTTGGCTATTCTTCTCACAGCAAGGCATATAAAGTCTTTAACAAAAGAACCTTGTGTGTTGAGGAAAGTGTGCATGTGCTTTTTAATGAATCTAACGTGTTGAGTGAGAATGATGCACAGGAAGATGAACTTGAATGAGGTCTTGTTCGAAAAGAAGTGTTGCTCCAAGATAAACGAGGTAAGAACACCATGGAGAAAACAACTCCTGAAGGTGTTCCTCAGAACAGCAGGCAAGGTGAACACCAAACAGGGGAAAACACCGCTGAACCCTGTTCGGAACCGTGTTCTTCAGGAATAGACTTACAAACATGTGCAGAAACAGGCTCGGGAGATGATCGTAAGCATTATGTTACGACTAGAGTAGAGCATGGGTCTGTGGATCCTCTTACCCCACGACTATGGAAGCACCATAGTTCGCACCCTCTTGATCAAATCTTGTCAGATATTAATACTGGAGTGTAAACTAGATCTAAGCTAAAGAATTTTTGTACTTTCTATGCTTTTCTTTCTAACATTGAGCTAAAAAGTGTGAATGAAGCTCTTGCAGATTCAGATTGGATCACGGCTATGCAAGAAGAGCTTCATCAATTTGAGAGAAACAAAGTATGGCACCTTGTACCTAAACCTGCAGAGAGAACAATCATTGGAACCAAGTGGGTGTTCCGAAACAAACTGGATGAGTCAGGAACAGTCACTAGGAACAAGGCACGGCTGGTTGTACAAGGATACAATCAAGAAGAAGGGATCGACTATGAAGAAACCTTTGCACCAGTTGCTAGAATTGAGGCTATTCGAATCTTAATAGCCTTTGCAGCTCATATGGAAATCAAGCTATATCAAATGGATGTTAAAAGTGCATTCCTAAATGGATACCTTAAAGAAGAGATGTATGTCAAACAACCCCCTGGTTTTGAAAATGGTGATTTTCCAAATCATGTTTTTAAACTTGACAAGGCAGTTAGCTTGGTATGAACGGTTGTCAAGTTTTTTACTTGAAAATGATTTTAGAAGAGGCAAGGTAGACAATACCTTGTTTCCAAAATCTAAGGGGGAACATTTTTTGATTGTCCAAATATATGTTGATGATATTATATTTGGTGCAACTCATCATGATTTATGCAATGAATTTTCAAATATGATGAGGAGTGAGTTTGAGATGAGCATGATGGGTGAGCTTAATTTTTTTCTTAGGCTTACAAATCAAGCAAACTCCAAACGGCACCATGATCCATCAGCAAAAGTATATCAAGGAGTTACTTAAGCGTTTTGGGATTGAGTCAGCCAAACCCATAGACACTCCTATTTCTCCTTCAACCAAGTTGGTTATGGATGATGGGAGTCCCTCAGTTGAGGACAAACTCTATAGGGGTATGATTGGGTCACTCTTATACCTAACCGCTAGTAGACCTGATATTGTTTTTAGTGTTGGTTTATGTGTCCGTTTTCAGGCTAACCCTAAGGAAACTCATCTTAAGGCTGTTAAACGGATACTAAGGTATTTGAAACATACACCCAATTTAGCTTTATGGTATCCTAAAGGTTGCAATTTTGATCTTGTTGGATATGCTGACGCTGACTATGCTGGATTCCTAGTTGATAGAAAGAGTACCTCAGGTATGGCTCACTTTCTTGGACCTTGTTTGGTATCTTGGGCTACCAAGAAGCAACATTCAGTTGCCATGTCCACAGCAGAAGCTGAATATGTTGCAGCAGCTTTATGTTGTGCTCAACTGTTGTGGATAAGGCAACAGCTTAAGGACTTTTGTGTTGACATTGGACGCATTCCTATTTTTTGTGATAACACAAGTGCAATTAATATTGCCAAAAATCCATGTCAACATAAAAGAACAAAGCATATTGACATTCGACATCATTTCTTGAGAGATAATGTTGAAAAGGGTTTAATCTCTATGAATTTTTGCTCAACGAAAAATCAAATTGCTGATATATTCACTAAGGCACTAGCTAGAGACCAATTTGAGAGAAACAGACTGGAATTGGGGGTTGGTGAAAACACCCTGAGAACACCTGTTCTCAGAGTTAGATCAAGCTGACAAAACACCCTATAATAGCTGTTCTATCCACTTGTTTGCAATTATTGCTATCAAAACAGTGGTCTATGCTTAACAAATATGTGTAGTCTTGTGTGCTATTATGATTATTTATGAAGACTGCTGCCTTGGGAGATGGAGAAAGAGTATTCATGACAGACCTTGGAATGAGAGAAGCATGTTCAAGAACAGATGGCTCGAACAGGTATGCCTTGATTGTCATTAATGTATGCTGCCTGCTTAAATTCTAGGTGTTTCCTAGGTGGCCCTTCATAACGGGTAGGGAGTTTAAAAACCCCCTTTGCGTGTGTCTGTTTTCCCCGTCTTGCTCTCTCTCTCTCTCTCTCCTCTGTTCTTGCTTTCAAACCCTAGCAAAACCCTCTAAACCCTAATCTCTCTCCTCTAGCAAACAATGGCTTCCAACAACACCTCTCACTCAAAAGCCCTCGTTCTTGCTTCCTCAATCCCTGCTCCTTCTCGCCCAATCTCGTACAAGCCTTTCAAATTCCTGAAAAGCTTGTCCCTAAAATCAGTGGGAATGGGGATGGATGATATTCCCTTTGAATGTCGAAGGGAATTGGTGTTCCTCGTAGGGGCAATTGCTTGTCCCATTTCAGTTGAGTCAGAGGGAACAAAGTCGGGGTCTCAAGAACAATTCTTGGAAACCCCTGAAGGGTTTAATTTTGAGCCCTGTTCTTCTGGGTTGTTCTCTGACACCGCGACAGAAACAGGAGCTGCCTCTGTCGAAGGTGTGTTTGTGGAGGATCTGCATGTCGACTTCCAAGGGAAGTCGAATGAGTCGTCAGAGGAGAGTCTAGAGAAGAATTCTCTCCCTGAGGCTGAAATCTCCCCTCCAGTCTTTCAAACCGGAGAGAAAAGGAAGAGGGTGAAAATCATGGCTAGGCGTAGCAGAACGCCAAGAACAAGGCCACAACCAAGGTCTCAACCCTCTCAAACTCCCTCTTCTCCTCAATCCTCTAAGCCCTCTCGAAAATCTGCAAGGCTAGCGTTTCAATCCTCTCATCGGCCCTCCAAACCCTCTGCTCCTATCATCGAGGAGATTTCTTCTTCTTCTGAAGGGTTCTCGAGTTCTAACTCTGAGAACACCACCTTCAAACAGGGGACACCGGTGTTTTTCGAGTCCTCTGAAGAACAATCTCCTCCAAAACCAACCAATAAACCTACTGTGAAGCCCTCTCCTGCCAAAACACCCCTCAAGCGAAAGCCCAGAACAGCCCCCTACCAGAAACTACCACCTCTGTTCCTGTCCTTAAACGCCCAAAGCAGTTCACTCCCTCTCCTATGTCTGACAAACATGCGCAGTTGGTGAAGCGCAATGTCGTCAGGGGGAAGGTAGTGAATGTAAGCTTTTTCGAGGAACAGGGTCTGGAGGTGTTCTTGACCAAGCTTCGAGCCCAAGGCTGGCTTGAGTTGTTTGCAAACACCCAACAAGGGTGTTCTGTGCCCGAGTTGGCTGAATTCTATGCCAACTGCTCTGTCACAAATGGGGTAGTGACAAGTGCTGTCAATAAGTGTCATTTCTCCTTTGATGAAGCCACCCTAAGTGATATTCTGGGCATCCCCTCTCGTAGATTTGCTGTGTATGTGAGGGAAGACAAAACTGCCCTGGAAACAGCCAAGCTCTTAGAGGTGTCCAAACGCCTTAGTCAAAAACAGGGCCTGAGAACACCCCTTTCGGGTAAGAAGGGTGAAATGACCTCCCTGCACCAACTACTGTTTATGTTCACTATCAAGAACATAATACCGCGAGGTCAAGGGCGAAACTCAGCAGATGCCTTCGATCAATGTCTGGTAGACCTACTGGATCGGGAGGAACCAGTAAACCTCCCTGCAATCATGATTCGCCACATAGAGCGAATTGCGAACACCACCCGGGCACATGATCTTGGCTATGGGTTTCTGTTGACAAGGGTGCTTGAGCACTTTGGGATAGGGCTCACACGAAGAGTGGCGGCCCAAATCATTGATGAGATTGGGATTGACACTCTCCTAGGGTGTGGCTATGAGGTTGGCGAAGGGTCAGTTTCCAAATAGGGACGTCGACCACCTCGACCACCTGTTTCTGGGCAACCTTCCGTCAAGGTTGAGGCTGTTCTTGAGGATAATGCTCGCCTCAAGGATGAGCTCTCAGCTGTCAAGGCTGCTCTTGCTGAGGAACGAGCTCTCTCGGCCAAACGCCATGAAGATCTCCTTGCACTTCTCTTCACTCTTGCCCCCAGCATTCCTCCTCTGCAAATGAAACCACCCCCTGCTCCCTGATTGTATAGGCTGCTCTCTAGTCTCCTCCTTTCTTAATTTCGTTTTTGGCATTGTATTTTTTTAATGCAATATCTCATTATTAATGCTTCTTGCCCCTTCTGCTACATACTTCTTTTCTTGCATTCATAATGTCGTTTATGCTTTTTAATGATGCCAAAAGGGGGAAGAAGAGTGTAACCCTCCTATTGACGAATGAACCTAGCATTGACTTAAGTGGACCTTGACTTACGTGGATCCCTATCAGCATTCAATTTTTTTTTTTGTCAATATGGTCACTTGGTTTGTCATCATCAAAAAGGGGGAATTTGTTGAGTTATTATATTTAGTTTTGATGATAATAAATCCAAGTGTAAAAATTTATCCTAGTAATGTTGCTCCAAACACGGTCTCCAAACAGGCCTAACTGGTGTTTGTGTTCTTTATTATACTAACTGGTTTGCTACATGTGAGAACAAGTCTTCAAAACAGGTTTTACTTGGTGATTCTATATTAAGTCAAGAACACCATCTCGACAGTTGATTGTAAGGCATGTTCCTGAACTCTAGCAATGAAAAGAACAACCCCAGCAAACAAGGTGGCCTTGGTGTTCACAGCAGCACCATAAATCTTGGACAAGATGACATTCAAAACAAGAAGTCTTGGGTATATAGGTTTTATTTATTTAGACTCTTGTTAATATGCCAATATTGAAAACGTCATTTTAAACACCTCTTGAATCGGTATTTGCGCTAAGTGCTTCAGAACACCAGTTGCGAACAACCCTGCGAACAGGGTGCCTAGGGTGTTTCTGAACTGCAGTAGCCACACCCGGTTATCTTTGAAAATTTATTTTAGTTGGCTAAGATCTCCAGATTACTTTCCTTGAATTCAAAACTGCTATTTCTCTGGAAAGGATATTTCTTGAAAATATTATGGGAGATTTTCGAAAATAAGTTTTGGGAGATTTGCCAAAACTTAAAGATTTCCTTTGACCATATTTTCGGATATGGTAAAGTTTCAAAAGCTGAAAATTTCTGGTTGCTTTTTTGAATCCACCTCACGGTTATGGGAAGATAAGGGTTATCTTTTAAGATATCAAATTCCTTATATTTTGGCAAAATTTTATCACTAGCCGTAGGAGAACATTTCCTGATTGAAAATCGTTTTCTATACTTAGCTGATTCTGTGGCTTATGACCGTTGGTTTTTGTGTTTAAAAACCTCAGCTTTTTCTCTCCCAGTAGACACACAACACACGAGAAAAGAGCAGATAGAAAACTCAGGTTGAATTTGCTTAAACACAGCTTTTTGAAAAATTTAGGAAAAATCAGAAAACACGGTCTACACTCAAAGATTCTTGAGCTTCATTCTGAAAAGCAAACCGTGACAAGCTGTGTTTGATTTTGAGTTTTCAAACCATTGGCATAATAGGATCTTCATTGTACCTTACATCTGCTTAGTAAGAAGCACCCCCTGTAAGGTGTTTGTAACCCTAATCTTGAATCAGAAAAGTGAGTGAGTGTGTCCTAGTCGTGTGGACTTGGACGTGTCTAATCTTGCGAAGGTTGGATGTGGTGTAACCTGTCTTTGGGAAGAAGGTTACGTGGTTGCAAGTTGTAACAAGGTGTGTTACATTTGTAACGTGTGAAGCCCGTTAGTGAAAGTGGTTAAATCCTACACGAGGTAGGTCGTGGTTTTTCACACCTCAGTTGGGCTAGAGGTGTTTTCCACGTAAAAATTGTGTGTGCTTTATTTTTCGCATTTATCTTGGTGATTTTCGCATCTGCAATAATTGAGAACACCCCGTGCAAACAAGCTATCAGGGTGTTTGTCATTTGAGAACAACCTCTACTAGGGTGTTTGTTATTTACAACGCGAAAATCAGACACCACAATTCACCCCCCTCTTGTGGTTGTATACTCACGAACTCAACAATAACATATGATACAGGCCAAAGATTTGGCAAAGCATTTATGGCTCAGCAGTCTGGTGGATATTTGCTTATATAGTGAGACAAACATTAATGCTGGAATTAAAAGGATACTTGAAGTCATGGGCTTATGCAGCTAGATTTAATTGCTTGATTTTGCCAGTCATATTTGATGAATTGCTTAGACCATGACACCTATTTTGTCATGTCCACAACATTGAGAAGAAATAGTTTTTCCTTTGTTTTTGGCTTTTTAACTCTTGTTGTTTCTTTGCTTAAGTGGAGATCCAATTCGGCTTATTTGATTTTTTCCTCCCAAGTAAGCTAATTGACCTACAGTGTATGGAGTTTCTAGTTCTAATGGTGGTCTGCCACCTGCTTCACAGCCCATGTTACCATGGCGGCAGGGCACTCCTGGAGGTGGAAATTTAGAAGAAATACAAATTCACCAAACATTTGAGAACATTAACACACAAAAAATCCTAGAAGAACAATAGTCCATTTTGAAAACAGCTTAATCAATTTGAGGCCATCAATAACCTCAAAACCTAGTGTCTCAATTAAATCAATTTGAGGCCATCACTAACCCTAACTTGAGTTTATCAAAAATCAGCTGCAAGTTTTTAACACAAAAGATTGACAATGAAAAATCAGTCACTACAATTTATGCGTGGATATGGCAAATCACCCAATGAAAGCCATTTCAATTCTACCAAGTCCAGAACCGAGAGAGAAAGAGAGAGATAGCGTGCATACCAAGTCCAGAACCGAGAGAGAAACAGAGAAGGCATAGACTGGAACAGAGAAGGCACGACTGGAGGCCGAACAACAGTGAGGTCGAACCGATTTGTGATGTCTACAGATTTCGCTGAAGATGAATGGAACAGAGAAGACAGAGACTAGGGCTGTGTTCAGTAACAGCATTTTAAGTACTGTTTAGCGTTTTAAATAAGCCAAAACTCTACTTTATCATTATTATTATTATTATTATTATTATTATTATTATTATTATTATTATTATTTATTGTTGTTATTTGTTATTTTATCAATTTTATCTGCAGAAAAAAAATCTAATGGATTGGGATCAAATAGAGTGTGAGGAAATGGATTGGGATCAAATGGAGTGTGACGAAATGGACTATAATGGCCTGGACTTTGAGGACATGTTTCGTAAATTTTGGACCATAGCTTCATGTGCAATGGCCTTAATGACTATATATTATTATAAGTATATCTACAAGGAGCCTTCTATAACTTCTTCTTTAACAGGAGAAATGTGGATCAAGGAGTTGATAAATGGTAATCCTATTCGATGTATTAATGCTTTTAGAATGGAACTAGATTTATTTGTAAGATTGTGTAAGGAATTGTCTACAAAATATGGGTTGCGGCCAAGTAGCAGGATGTCAATTTTTGAGAAAGTTGGCATCTTTTTGTACACCCTGGCTTTAGGTGTTTCAAATAGAGTGGTTGGGGAGCGCTTTCAATGGTCAGGTGATACTATAAGTAGAATATTTCATGAAGTGTTAAATTCAATTTCTGCATGTGAGTCAAAGGGCCTCGCATATGACATCATAAGGCCAAGAGATTCAGGATTCAAGCATATACCACCGCAAATTGCTAATGATGAAAGATACATGCCTTACTTTAAGGTAAACATATATTATTATTTTTTCCGGTGATTTCATTTGCAAAGAATTAATCTTATGAGTTATGGTTTAATAATAGGATTGTATTGGATGCATCGACGGCACACATGTGGTAGCTCGTATTCCTGAGAATGAGCAACTACCTTATAGAGGAAGGAAGGGGTGTCCGACATTTAATGTTATGGCAACTTGTGACTTTGATATGTGTTTTACATTTGTGTCAGCCGGATGGGAAGGATCCGCCCATGATGCTTGAGTTTTTTAACATGCAATTGAAACACCAGAATTGAATTTTCCTACTCCCCCGGAAGGTATGTTGTCATGAAATTTAACTTTATAGTCAATTTTTTTCAGGACAACAAGCTAATTTCTCTTTTAAATGTAATTAGGTCGGTACTATTTGGTTGACAAAGGATATCCTGATGGAAAAGGTTATCTAGTGCCATATTCAAAATTATGATATCATCAATCACAATTTCAAAATGAACCACCAAAAAATGCTCAGGAGACCTTCAATCGTGCACACTCATCTCTTCGGAGCTGTATTGAGAGATCATTCGGAGTTCTGAAAAAAAGATGGAAAATACTCAACAGAATTTCTCATTTTAGTATTGCTACGCAAATGACGATCATAGTGGCTACATTTGCACTACGCAACTACATACGAATCAATTCATCAAATGATCGAGTTTTTCAAGTACTTGAGCAACATCCTGATTACATACATGTTGATGAGCTCTCATATAGTACTTCTACAAATGAGGAAAATGTAAGGCAAATATCTGAAATGAAAGATGTTCGTGATCAAATAGCTGAATCTTTGTGGCTTGCCAAATAACAAAATTAGTATGGTTATTGTCTTTTTCTGTTATGACTTTATTTTTGAATTACACAATACTTTAGGTTTCATTTATTGATCTTGCCAAAACATTACTTATATAAGTAATACTTCAATAATAAATTAATGTTGTAAATTTTGAACCATCAAATTGTGATAGTAGTTGTAGTTGTTATTATTGTCATAGTTGTTATTGTTGTAGTTGTAATAATAGTAGTACTAATAGTAGTAGTAGCAACAATTATAATAATGAAAATAACACAAATGTTAGCAATGTTCTTTTTCGTCATTTTATGTTAATCAGCTAATTCAACAGCTAATTTTACCGAACAAATTCTTTTTAAACAGCTAGTTAAACAGCTATCAGCTATCCGCTAAAACTCAACGGCTATCCGCTACTCAAACAGCTATCTGCTACCTCAACAGCTATCCGCTACTCAAACAGCTAATTTTGCCGAACAGGCCCTAAATGTCAAACGCTAATATTGTTAACTTTTTAAAAACGCTACTTAAAATGCTAAACGCTACTTAAAATACTAGTCAAAACACTAGTTTACCAAACACTAAAAATTACCTAATTAGTGTATTAACCTAGTCAAAACACTAATACTACGAAAAATACTGTTGCCGAACATGACCTAAATGTCTTGTTACCAACTTCTTTTGATTAAATATAGTATGTGTTGATAATAAGTTATAAACTTAGTAGTAGTTGTTTGAAAGTTTTTTTAACAAAAGCACTAGCATTAGCCAAGTTTAATTTATACAAATTTGGCAATAGAAATCAAAGTAATTTATGCAATTTTTTTTGATTACGCGGCCGAATATAAGCTTGTTCTCTCTGTCTTCATCTCTCTCCAACAAAGAACAAAATTTCCTTTTTTTTCCAATTATTGATAAGCCATAGAAGGCTAAGAGTGAAATACAAATTTGATAACAAGCGAAACAATAAACAAAATAGCACACTAAATATAAAACCATCATGAAGACCACCCAAGGATCAAGGAAACCCATTAGATGTGAACAAGTCAAATAAATCTCCTCACGCCATTCTGTAAATATATGGACCTCAATAATCCCTTCAACTGATTTTGTTTTGTAAATTACCTCTCATGCTTATTCCTTACATCCTTCAAATTTTAGTCCCCTGGGTTAGTAATTTCTGCACACAATTGGGCCCAATAATCCAAAATTCACCAAAAAGAAGTCCTAACATGTGCTCATCGAATTCTCAAGTTAATTTGCATTGTTCCTTTACCTAGTTCATCTCACCACTACCATCTCTGCAACACCCAACACCAATCCAGCATAGTATGCTTCCACTCGGCTTCACTCATGCCATTTGCTTGACTTCACTTAAGCCATTCACCAGCTACAGTGAGTGCGAAAGTCTGAAGTTGCCACCCTAACCTTCTCACAATTGAATCCAAGGTAATCTTAGTAAGATTCATCTTATTTCCTACAATTGCAATAGGCGGTCCATTTGTGGCTTCCAACAAGTCTGCACTTCATTATTCCACAATACCTTTCTCCTTACCCTTCCAAAGAATTACAGCACCCAAAAACAGGATCTCCACCCATTGATGTCCCACGCATTAACCAAGAATTCAACCCCTCAACATCCAAACTCTTTTGGTGTTTAGAATTGGCCCCTCCTCGTCGGCTTCTAGGTTCAAACTCTGTGGCAAACAGTCTAAGCTTCCGCCAAAGGAATTCAGTCTTAGAGTCAAGCTCTCTTTTTCTTCCTATACCAGTTTATTCACTTGATTAATATCCCTTGCCTCAAAAATCTAGATGCCCACCACTTGTTCGATAAAATTCCTCATTGAGTTTTGCTCTAGCTTTGATCCATACCATTGCTTGCTTACTTGCTTTCCTCATTAACTTTGTGCTTTGGAGGATTGTCTGCTCTTTTTCAAGCTACGAGTGACTCTCCCCATTGCATCTTGTGCATTGCTAATGACTTTGAGCCCCAAAATGTTGCCAATTTGCAATGACTCCTTTGGCAACTCGTTGTAATGTTGTATACTACTTGAGGTCTGACAGCTAGGTTGTGAAGATTTTACCTTGCAGTGTGCTGCACGTGTGCTTTTGGTCTGTTTTTTGTTTGTTGGGATATCATCTTTTTGAAGTTCTGGGTGAGTGAGGGCTAGTGATTCAAAACCAGGGGGTTTTGACAACTCCTGATATCCTTGTTGAGTTGGAGCTTCCAAATTCTCCTTAAGGGCATTCCCAACCAAAGTTTCATTTTTTGGAACTCAGACCTGCCACGTCAGCATGAGTTCCATTTGCATTCCATTCAATTTTCTAGCCAATGGAACTCATTTTAGGATAATTAATTATCATAAAGTCCACAATTTCAACTTAATTTATTACTTTTTATTTTTTATGTTGTGTTTGGGTTTTAACTTTTGTAACATGCGTGAAATTTTTTATTTTTTTGAGAGTTATGAATATTTATTTTGTTGACATAAAAATGTATAAATTGATTTTAATTTCCCCCCTTTTTTTGTCTTTGTTGTCCAACAAAAAAAAAAAAACAAGTTTGAAAGTACAATTCAACTTAAAACTAATACAAAGAAGGATCGCAATTGAAAACAAATTACAATATGAAGATTGGAAATGTTCAAAAAAATTCATCACGAACGTTCGACTTTTTATTTTAAAAAAATTACATCACCAAATATCAACAAATAACAGGAAACAACTACGTTTGCGAAGTTCTTCGCGCCGTGTGTCGATTCCATATTTCTTCGACCAAGTCGAATTAAAGACATGCATGTAGGTCTGGGTTATAAACTTGTGCTACTCTACGAAGGTAGGCTGTATAGCATCGATGATGGTTCCGTTGGACATTAGGTTGCGCGGTGTTGTCCTCCACATCATCATAATCAAAACTAGGTCGTATGAATTACGCTTGTCCTCGACGATCATGTTGTGGAGTATAATGCATGCCTTCATTACCACACCCAATTCAGCCTTATCCATGTTTCGTGCAGGGCCGTAGATGATAGCAAAGCGAGCTTGCAAAACCCCAAATGCTCTCTCTACATCCTTCCTAACCGATTCTTGACGTTCAACGAATAACTTTGCCTTGACTCCTTGAGGAAGGGGGATGGTCTTCACGAAGGTGGCCCATCTCGGATAAATACCGTCAGATAGATAGTACCCAATGTTGTACTTACGACCGTTGACGACATATTCACATTTTGGAGCCCGACCCTCGTACACCTCTTGGAGAACATCGGATCGGTGGAGGATGTTTAAATCATTGAGGTTCCCGGGCATCCAAAGAATGCGTGCCATATCCAAAGGTCGTAGGAAGCAACAGCTTCAAGAATCAATGTGGGAACTTTGTATACCCCTTTTGCAAATACTCATTTCCAACCTGTGGGACAATTTTTCCATTCCAGTGCATACAATCGATGCTCCCTAACATACCCAGAAAGTCGCGGGCTTCTGCCACTTGTAACAAACTATCGACATCAGCTTGTGTTGGCTTTCGTGAGTACTCTTCCCCAAACACTTGAATGATCCCACTAGCAAAATTTTTCATGCACTCCATAGCGGTGCTTTCACCAATCTTTAGGTATTCATTAACATAATCTGCCGATATACTATAAGTCAGCATTTGCATGGCTGCTGTGCACTTGGTGAGTGGCGACAACCCACGCCTACCGAGGCCATCGTACCTCAATTGGAAGTACTCAAAACGACTCTCTAAAGCGCCAACTATGTGAAGGAACAAGTGCCGTCGCATACGAAATCTACGCCGAAAGTGGGTCTCGTTGTAGATGGAGTCCTCGGCGAAGTAGTCTTTGTAAAGGCGATCGTGTGCTTCTTGTCGATCTCTCTTTACAAATCTTTTCTTCTTTCTGGGTCTTCGTGATGATGATGAGGCCCTACTTTCTTGTCTAATATGTCTCAACTTCAGGGCCAACTCCAACAACTTCGGGCCATTGTCATTGCTAACGATATTTGCTAATGTTGGTGAATCATCACTAGATTCTTCTAGGATGAAGCTCAAACCATCTGTTGAGGATGACATTGCAGAGGAGGATGATGAATCACTCATTATTAAATACCTGTGTATTTAAACATAAAGTTATAAATGTAATTCACATATGAAATATATGTTAGGAAATTAAGCTTGTGATATTTTTAAAAAATAACTTAGAAACAGCTAATTGCGAATTTATACGTAACGATCAACTTAGAAAGAACTTGGAAAGACGTTAGAAACAACTTAGAAGTAAATATGTCATTAAACAAATGAAAAGGTTTGTAGTACAACAACTGTTTCACGAAAACACAATAAACTGTTAAGTTACAACCTAGTAACCAATCTAAATTAAGGTCAATATCAGAGGAGGACGAATTTTGACGGTAGTAACTCCTACTTTCTTCTTGAATGGGGCCATATCGAGCTTGATCTTCAAGACACATCTCCGCTATGTTCATTTTCAAAATCTCGTCCTTATACTTCATCTCTTTAAGGCGTTGCTTCCTTTCTTCCAATGATTGATGTCGATCTCTTAACGTAACAGCTTTCACAGCTGCTTCTGCCTTCTTCTCTTGGGCTAGGACATATCGCTCAAACATGGTACTATTCTTCTCATTTGTTTTCCGTAATGTCGACATCTCTGTGGTCACGATATCCAACACCGGATCTGCAATCAGCTCCTTCGTCTTTCTCTTGGCGGCTTTGATTCCGATGGGGCGGATAAGCCCACCAACTATCTCAGTTGGTGTACCCTCACTGGCAGGAGTTGCAGGGGTGGTAGGGGTGTTGGGAGTACTACGGGTGTCACTCTCGGAGTACGCACCCACCTCAATTACTCTGAGTCGTTTCGAAGACGCCTCTACAGATTGATCGCAGAAGGTCTCCCATTTGGGTTGATCCTTCAGCAACACCCACCCATGCATGAGGCCAAAGGCTTTGCCAACCATAAAAGCATAAAGATCTTGAGCATTTTGCATAACGTCATCCTCATTTGTACCACTTGGGTGCGCCCGGTACGCCTAAGCCACACAAGCGCTTCATTTCGACACTAATGGAGCGGCTGGATTCCATCGGGCATTAAACACCTTTCCCATTCTCTTTGAAGCTCCATCGGGAGCATGCTGGTTGAATGTGTTCGCCACCTTAGTCCAAAAACCGGATAACTTTTGATCTGCCCCAATGATTGGATTCGTGCTCACATTAATTCATGACTTCACTAAGCAGCAATCCTCCTCTAGTGTCCACTTAGGGGGCTGCACACCACCTTCCTTGTTGTTCGGGTTATTACTAGGCGGAGGACGAGGTGCTGGTGAGGTCATACAAGGAAGTTGATGTGCTGCTGAGGTCGTACGAGGAGGTTGAGTTGGGTAATATGGAAGGGGCATTGATCCGTAGCTATAACTTTGTGGGGGGGTGTTCTGTGGTGGATGGTAATGTTGCTAATTTGTGGGGTATTGTGGCGGATATTGTTGGGAATAAGGTAGGAGGTTATGTGGTGATCGGTAATATTTCCAATTCGGGGGGCATACGGGAAGGTTTGAACTATTTCAAAGTTCACTTTGTGACTCATCCCCGGTAAGTAGGTGCATGCATGATTGTGTCTCATTCGGGTCCATTTCAAGGTTCACCTACATTATAGTTTATTTTTTAATTTCAATCTAAACTACTCCATTCAATTTCGTGTAATTCAAAAAACCAACTATTACAGAATATTAACAACTAATTTCAAGTTTTTCAAACAAGAATATTATTTTCAAGTGTATAATAAATATACTTCTACAATCGCACATTTAAATCATACTCACTTAACATACCAAACTTAACAAATCAAATTAATAAACATATCAAATTCAACATATTGCTTTTAATCATGTATAAGACACAACCAAATTAAAGCTACTCTAACATTTACACATATCACATACTCACTGCACAAATAAATGAAATTACATACAATTTAAAATTTACACATATCACATAAGCTTCTTTAAATTAAAAAGTAAATATATTCTAACAATTATAATTTACACAAATCACAAACTAACTAAACAAATAAATCAAATTAATAAAAATTTCAAATTTTCCTTTTTTTGCATTCTAATTTCTATCAACTTAATTTAAAAATTTTGACATTTTAAACTTACGTTTAACACTTAAAAAAATCTTTAAAATTTTAAACAATACATCCAACAACATAAAGCTATTCTACCAATTTAAATTTACACATATCACATTAGATTCTTCAAATTAAAAAATGAACATATTCTAACAATTATAATTTACACATATCACATACTAACTACACACACAATTCAAATGAATAAATATTTGAGGTGTTCACTTACTCACATTTTAATTTCTATCAACTGCATTCATGATAACTTCATATTTCACTTATATATATTCAATTTCACACATATACATTTCCATAAAGCAATCAAAATTTATCATTTTTTAAACTTATGTTTAACCCTAAAGAAATTCATTAAAATTTTATACGAAAGATCTAAGACCATAAAGCTATTCTAACAATTTAAATTTACTCATATCACATTAGATCCTTGAAATTAAAAAATAAACATGTTCTAACAATTATAATTTACACATATCACATACTAGCTACACAAACAATTCAAATGAATAAATATTTTGAAATGTTCACTTTCTCACATTTTAATTTCTATCAACTTCATTTATGATAACTTCATATTTCACTTACATATATTCAATTTCACACATATACATTTCCATAAAGCAATCAAAATTTATCACTTTTTAAACTTACGTTTAACCCTAAAGAAATTCGTTAAAATTTTATGCGAAAGATCTAAGACCATAAAGCTATTCTAACAATTTAAATTTACACATGAAATTAAAAAATAAACATATTCTAACAATTATAATTCACACATATCACATACTAACTACACAAATAATTCAAATGAATAAATATTTGAAATGTTCACTTTCTCACATTTTAATTTCTATCAACTTCATTCATGATAACTCCATATTTCACTTACACATATTAAATTTCATACTTATACATTTCCATAAAGCAATCAAAAGTTATCACTTTTTAAACTTACATTTAACTCTAAAGAAATTCATTAAAATTTTAAACGAAACATCTAAGAACATAAAGCTATTCTAACAATTTAAATTTAGACATATCGCATTAGATTCTTGAAATTAAAAAATAAACATATTCTAACAATTATAATTTACAGATATCACATACTAACTACACAAATACAACATATTTTCAAATTTTCATTTTTTTGCATTTTAATTTATACAAACTTAATTCATGAAAAGTCCATACAATACTTGCACATATTCAATTTCACACATTTAAATTTCCATAAAGTAATGAAACTTTTTAACTTTCGAACATATGTTTTAACACTGAAGAAATTCTTTAAAATATTACACGAAACATTTAGGAACATAAAGCTATTCTAACAATTAATATTTACACATCACATAAGCTTCTTTAAATTAAAAATAAATATATTCTAACAATTACAATTCACACATATCACATACTAACTAAACAAATAAATGAAATCAATATAAATTTCAAATTTTCACTTTTCCGCCTTTTAATTTCTACCAACTTAATTCATGAAAACTTTATACTTATATTCACTTTGACACATTTAAATTTCCATGAAGTAATGAAATTTTTGACTTTTTAAACATACGTTTAACACTAAAGTAATTCTTTAAAATATTAAATGAAACATCTAACAACATAAAATATGTATAAGAAAAAATTCTTACAAATTTCTTCACTTCACAGCACTTAATCTTGATTCTTCCAACTCACAAATACACCTCCCAAATATCTAACAACAACATCATTAAAAAAATATTAGTTGAAAATTAAAACTCCATTCAATTAATTTAATTAATTCAACAAACATCACTAAATAATAATTATTTACCACTTACCACAAATTTTTTCCCTCTTGAGTTGAAGAACTTTTCTTCAAATAGCTATAAATAATATTTCAAATTGAGAAATTCATAAAATGGGAAAGAAAATTTAATTTTCATTTTCCACACAATCATATATATACATACAATTTAACTTAACAAAAAAAATTCACAAAAAACACCTACCATCCGCTGCAACGGCTACAATCTCATTAAATCTGGCCCAATTCCCACACAACAGCCCATTTCCCGAGTTTTCCTTTATTTGCAATCCACCGGCCAAAACGCGTTGCTTCGTTCGCTGGCTTCCCTCAAAACGCTGCGTTTTGGGTTAGCTACGCGACCCCCCCCCCCAAAAAAAAAGAAACGCAGGACAGAACTGGCCAAGGTTCCGTCCCCCATTCACTGGCATGCGTGTCTCTGGCTGGGGCCAACCGTGTCACACGCGGGCCCAGGTCTGACACGCGTGTCAGCCAGTTGTGTAAATTTCAAGAATCTAATGCGATATGTGTAAATTTAAATTATTAGAATAGCTTTATGTCCTTAGATGTTTCGTTTAAAATTTTAATGAATTTCTTTAGGGTTAAACGTAATTTTAAAAAGTGATAACTTGTGATTGCTTTATGGAAATGTATAAGTGTGAAATTTAATATGTGTAAGTGAAATATGAAGTTATCATGAATGAAGTTGATAGCATGTGGGCCCAGCTCTGACACGCATGTCAGCCGGTTGTGTAAATTTCAAGAATATAATGCGATATGTGTAAATTTAAATTGTTAGAATAGCTTTATGTTATTAGATGTTTCGTCTAAAATTTTAATGAATTTCTTCAGGGTTAAATGTAAGTTTAAAAAGTGATAACTTTTGATTGCTTTATGGAAATGTATAAGTGTGAAATTTAATATGCGTAAGTGAAATATGAAGTTATCATGAATGAAGTTGATAGAAATTAAAATGTGAGAAAGTGAACATTTCAAATATTTATTCATTTGAATTATTTGTGTAGTTAGTATGTGATATGTGTGAATTATAATTGTTAGACTATGTTTATTTTTTAATTTCATGTGTAAATTTAAATTGTCAGAATAGCTTTACGGTCTTGGATCTTTCGTATAAAATTTTAACGAATTTATTTAGGGTTAAATGTAAGTTTAAAAAGTGATAAATTTTGATTGCTTTATGGAAATGTATACATGTGAAATTGAATATATGTAAGTAAAATATGAAGTTATCATGAATGAAGTTGATAGAAATTAAAATGCGAGAAAGTGAACATTTTAAAATATTTATTCATTTGAATTGTTTGTGTAGTTAGCATGTGATATGTGTAAATTATAATTGTTAGAATATGTTTATTTTTTAATTTCAAGAATCTAATGTGATATGTGTAAATTTAAATTGTTAGAATAGCTTTATGGTCTTAGATCTTTCGTATAAAATTTTAATGAATTTCTTTAGGGTTAAACATAAGTTTAAAAAATGATAAATTTTGATTGCTTTGTGGAAATGTATATGTGTGAAATTGAATATATGTAAGTGAAATATGAAGTTATCATGAATGAAGTTGATAGAAATTAAAATGTGAGTAAGTGAACACTTCAAATATTTATTCATTTGAATTGTTTGTGTAGTTAGTATGTGATATGTGTAAATTATAATTGTTAGAATACATTAATTTTTTAATTTGAAGAATCTAATGTGATATGTGTAAATTTAAATTGGTAGAATAGCTTTATGTTATTAGATGTTTTTGTTTAAAATTTTAAAGAATTTTTTTAAGTATTAAACGTAAGTTTAAAAAGTCAAAATTTTTAAATTAAGTTGATAGAAATTAGAATGCGAAAAAAGGAAAATTTGAAATTTTTATTAATTTGATTTATTTGTTTAGTTAGTTTGTGATATGTGTAAATTGTAATTGTTAGAATATATTTATTTTTTAATTTAAAGAAGCTTGTGTGATATGTGTAAATTTTAAATTGTATGTAATTTCATTTATTTGTGCAGTGAGTGTGTGATATGTGTAAATGTTAGAAAACCTTAAATTGGTTGTCTTACACATGATTAAAAGCAATATGTTGAATTTGATATGTTTATTAATTTGATTTGTTAAGTTTGTATGTTAAGTGCGTATGATTTAAATGTGCGAATGTAGAAGTATATTTATTATACATTTGAAAATAATATTCTTGTTTGAATAACTTGAAATTAATTGTTAATATTTTGTAATAGTTGGTTTTTTTGGAATTACATGAAATTGAATGGAGTAGTTTAGATGAAATTAAAAAATAAACTACAATGTAGGTGAACTTTGAAATGGACCCGAACGAGACACAATCATTCACGCAGCTACTTACCGGGGATGAGTCACAAAGTGAACTTGAAAATAGTTCAAACCTTCCCGTACGCCCCCCGAATTGGCAACATTACCCACCACCACATAACCTCCCACCTTATTCCCAACAATATCCGCCACAGTACCCCATAAATTGGCAACATTATCATCCACCACAGAACACCTCTCCACAAAGTTATAGCTATGGATCAATGCTCCTTCCATGTTACCTAACTCAACCTCCTCGTACGACCTCAGCAGCACCTTAACCTCCTCATATGACCTCACCAGCACCTCATCCTCCGCCTAGTAATAACCCCAACAACAAGGAAGGTGGTGTGCAGCCCCTAAGTGGACACTAGAGGAGGATCGCCGCTTAGTGAAGTCATGTATTAATGTGAGCACGAATCCAATCATTGAGGCAGATCAAAAGTTATCCAGTTTTTGGACTAAGGTGGCGAACACATTCAACCAGCATGCTCCCGATGGAGCTTCAAAGAGAACGGGAAAGTTGTGTAATGCTCGATGAAATCGAGTTGCTCCATTAGTGTCGAAATGGAGCGCTTGTGTGGCTCAGGCATACCGGGCGCACCCAAGTGGTACAAATGAGGATGACGTTATGCAAAATACTCAAGATCTTTATGCTACTATGGCTGGGAAAGCCTTTGACCTCATACATTGGTGGGTGTTGCTGAAGGATCAACCCAAATGGGAGACCTTCTGCGATCAATCTGCAGAGGCATCTTCGAAACAGCTCAGAGTAATTGAGGCGGGTGCGTACTCCGAGAGTGACACCCCTTGTACCCCCAACACCCCTACCACCCCTGCAACTCCTGCCAGTGAGGGTACACCAACTGAGGTAGTTGGTGGGCTTATCCGCCCCATCAGAATAAAAGCCGCCAAGAGAAAGGCGAAGGAGCTAGTTGCAGACTCGGTGTTGGATATCATGACCACAGAGATGTCAATGTTATGGAAAATAAATGAGAAGAATAGCAGCATGTTTGAGCGATATGTCCTAGCCCAAGAGAAGAAGGCAGAAGCAGCTGTGAAAGCTGTTGAGTTAAGAGATCGACATCAATCATTGGAAGAAAGGAAGCAATGCCTTAAAGAGATGAAGTACGAGGACAAGATTTTGAAAATGAACATAGCAGAGATGTGTCCTGAAGATCAAGCTTGATATGGCCCCATTCAAGAAGAAATTAGGAGTCGCTATTGTCAAAACTCGTCCTCCTCTGATATTAACCTTAATTTAGATTGATTGCTAAGTTGCAACTTAAGGGTTTATTGTGTTTCCGTGAAACAGTTATTGTACCACAAACCTTTTCATTTGTTTAATGACATATTTACTTCTAAGTTGTTTCTAAGTTCTTTCTAAGTTGTTTCTAAGTTGATTGTTACGTATAAATTCGCAATTAGTTTTTCTAAGTTATTTTTTTAAAATATCACAAGCTTAATCTCGTAACATATATTTCATATGTGAATTACATTTATAACTTTATGCTTAAATACACAGGTATTCAAGAATGAGTGATTCATCATCCTCCTCTACGACGTCATCCTCAACAAATGGTTTGATTTTCATCCTAGAAGAACCCAGCGATGATTCGCCAATATTAGAAAATATCGTTAACAATGACAATGGCTCGAAGTTGTTGGAGTTGGCCCTGAAGTTGAGACATATTAGACAAGAAAGTAGGGCCTCATCATCATCACGAAGACCCAGAAAGAAGAAAAGATTTGTAAAGAGAGATCGACAAGAAGTACACGATCGCCTTTACAAAGACTACTTCGCCGAGGACTCCATCTACAACGAGACCCACTTTCGACGTAGATTTTGTATGCGACGGCACTTGTTCTTTTGCATAGTTGGCACTTTAGAGAGTCATTTTAAGTACTTCCAATTGAGGTACGATGGCCTCGGTAGACGTGGGTTGTCGCCACTCACCAAGTGCATAGCAGCCATGCGAATGTTGGCTCATGGTATATCGGCAGATTGTGTCGATGAATACCTAAAGATTGCTGAAAGCACAGCTATGGAGTGCATGAAAAATTTTGCTGCTGGGGTCATTCAAGTGTTCGGGGAAGAGTACTTACGAAAGCTAACACAAGCTGATGTTGATCGTCTGTTACAAGTGGCAGAAGCCCGTGACTTTCCGGGTATGTTAGGAAGCATCGATTGTATGCACTAGGAATGGAAAAATTGTCCCACAGGTTGGAAAGGAGTATTTGCAAAAGGGATATACAAAGTTCCTACATTGATTCTTGAAGTTGTTGCTTCCTACGACCTTTGGATATGACATGCATTCTTTGGGTGCCCGGGAACCCTCAATAATTTAAACGTCCTTTGCCGATCCAATGTTCTCCAAGAGGTGTACGAGGATCGGGCTCCCAAATGTAAATATGTCGTCAACGGTCGTAAGTACAACATTGGGTACTGTCTATCTGATGGTATTTATCCGAGATGGGCCACCTTCGTGAAGACCATCCCCCTTCCTCAAGGAGCCAAGACAAAGTTATTCGCTGAATGTCAAGAATAGATCGATCCAATCCCGCTATTTGCTTCCCTCCCAACCCAAAACCCCTTATAAATTGCATTCCCCTTCATTGGGATATCTAAAGGAGTTGAATGTTAGCTAGTTCAGTCGGCAAGGTTATTAGTATAGACAATTGATGGTACTTTACTCTGTTAATTTTACAAAGGTGTACATAAGCACATACTATCCAATATTTTGAACAACATGAGGGTGTAGAATATGAATTCAGAGATCACACAAATGCTGAGTAAGGTGGGCAGTGATGGAATCATATGGGATTACAGTTTAAGAAATCAAAGGGAGATTCAAGCAGCTTCAAATTAAATCATTGACGTTTCATGATATTGAATTTACAGTTGTAACCAATGCAAAGTTTACAGTTAGAAATCCACATGTACATATTCTCCCAATGAACATGCACAAACAAGCAGGAATAGTATGTCTTAGTGGGATCAGGTTTTGGTCAGTCTGCGTTATGGTCATATTTGGGTTTGCTATTGGGTTGTCAGTTGAACTTCTTGAGAAAAAGCAATCAATATCACCTTGACGAAACTAAGATTGGATCGGTTTTTGCTGGGTGCATTCCTGGTGATTACACACCTGTTGCACTAATTACAATGACTGACAAAACCATCTATTTTAGCCACCACATAATTGCATTTGTCTATTGCCAAGCATTCAGGTGAAACTTTGGTTATTTTGAGAATGATGGTTATATTCATTTAATCAGTTACTTCGACAGCCAAAGATACGGTGTTATTTGAGTGCATTTCAAATCTAAAAAACACTTGAGTAATCACATATGTGTTTTGATTGTCGATCGATGCCTTCCAGAAAGCATCAATTTCTCTATAATGATTATCCTTGCAAGCTAGCTGGAAGACCAATTTCTGAAAGACCTAACATTTTTTTCTTTTTTGTGCAGAACATTGCCTAATACATATCAAGATGTTTTGTAAAACAAAATATCAGAGGAGTATGAGAACACATAAGCTAAGAACATTTACGTAAGGAGTATGGGAACACATAAGAGTATTAAGTAGTAAACGTATTAATTAATAATTATCACTAAGCATAAAAGTCAAACAACATCAAGATTTGGACATTCCAATCCTACATATTGAGTGCAATTCAAACCTAGAAAGCACTTGAGTAATCACATATGTGTTTTAATTATCTATGCCATCGAGAAATAGAACATGCAAAACAAATGCTCGAGGGTCCAACTGTTCAAATATGATTGTTAGTGTTTAATAGGACTACTATTGTGTTGCTATGTACCTAGGCACTAAAGGGAGGATGAAAGCAAGCTTCTCTATGATGATTATGAAAGTACCACTCCGACCTTAAGAATTGATACTACTGCATGCAATTGGTTGCTATCTCTAATTCTGCCTCATTACATATAAGGCAACTAAAGAAGAGGATATACGGCAGTGTATGCCTAACGAAGGGGTCCAACTTAGTGCAACCACTTCATCCTCACTTGCCGACTCTCCGATATTGAGGAACAAATGCTTTTGGATCCTAAAAGTAGAGGTGGTGTCTTTGAATAACCTGTTGAATTGTATGGTTCGCCCATTCTTCTTGATTCGATTTCGAGATACCCATAACTGGTCCATTGCACAAGCTGCAAAGATACCAAAACCCTGGCCCTTTTTACCTAGTAACTGGACTAAGCTCCCCTCCCCCATCGCAAATAGAATCCATTCCCTGATATTGGATAGCCCCAATCCCTAGGTCCTTAGCCCCTATTCTGACATAAACTACACCATCTTGGCATACTCACATTCCAAAAAAATATGAAATGATAATTCACTCTCACACCCACAAAAATAGCAGCTCATATCACTAACATATAGCTCCTTCCCACGCCTTGATTTCGTCGGCAACAGGTCCATAAAGTAGCGCCAAAGAAACATTTTTAGCCGTTTGCTCATCCGACCCCTCCAAATCATCTTGTACGGAGGGTCACACGGTCCAAACCCTTAGACTCTTGGGAAGCAATATAGGCTATTTTAACTGTGAAATTACCCTTTCTCTCCTTCACCCAAAAAATTGCATCATTCTTAGGTGAGCTAGGGATAGGAATCCTTAGGATGCAAGACACACTTTCCTCATCAAAGATTTCTCTTAGCTTTGGTTCATCCCAATCCCTACAAAGTGGCATAAGCAATTCATTAACTTTTATTGGCATCATTTCCCCATCCTCCAAAGGTTTTGGTTTAAAATTTGGGAGCCAAGGACCCAAGGATCACTCCAAACATCGATCATGTCTCAATTACCAACTCTGAAGCACACCCCTTAACGAAGAACATCAACACATTTGACGATGCCTTTCCACACAGGAGATCCATTAGACTGCAAAACCCCATCACAATATTTATTCTGCAGAATGGGTGCCCAAGGTCTATCTAGTGCAGTCAACAAGAACCAACCCAATTTCGACACTAGAGCTCCATTGACATCCCAAAACTTTCTAAACCCAACCCCTCCCAAATGTTTGGGCTTACATAGGTTTTCCCATGTAGTAAGAGCAAGGTAGTAGGTCTTACCTTGGTTTACTTCCCACCAAAATTTACGTACAATATAGTCAAACTTGTTACATACTTGTATAAGGGCCACATCGATACTCTTGTACAGTTTGATAGATTGAAGAATCGATTTAATAAGAGTAGCACATCCAGCCCATGAAGAAAGGGCCTTTACGCTCCACCCAAGTCTCGATTGCACCTTCTCCACTACATCATTAAAAGAGGTGCCACTTCTCCCTCGAACCGTCAGCTTTTTCCCTAAATAATCAATGACATTGGGAGCCATGTTCATGCCAATAATCCTGCCAAGATCCGTCACCCGGTCATCTGAAGTATTATGAGAACCGAAAGCAGAGGATTTCTGTTTATTCATCTTCTGACCCGACCATGTTTCATAGTCGTCCAGGCATAATTTGAGCTCCTTTAAGTTACCTGCATCAGCCCTACAAAAGAGCATTAAATCATTCGCATACATCAAATGCGAAATAGTAGGGCAATTATGACCAACTGAGATCCCTAAAGTCTCTCTTCCAAAAAGAAGCCTCGAGAGAACCTCCATGCAAAGGATAAATAAGTAGGGACTTAGTGGATCCCCTTGTCGAATCCCATGCGATGGAACAAGGTAACCAATGGGGATAACGTCTACCAAGACAGAAAAGCGAACTATGGATATATGCACATTGGTGGATGAGATTGCACCATTTAAATGAGAACCCAAACCTCTCCATGACTTTTATAAGGCAAGACCACTCTACATGGTCGAAAGCTTTCATAATGTCCACTTTCAACCCCACAACTGCACCTTCGCCCTGTTTGTGTCTTATGAAGTGAAGCACTTCCTTAGCTAAGATGACATTTTCTGCTATCCACCGATCGTGCACAAAAGCTCCTTGGAGAGGAGAAATGATTTTGTGTAGCAAAGGAGATAGCCTGTTAGCTATAATCTCAGTGATTATTCTATTGGACACTTTACAAAGACTGATTGGCTGGAAGTCTTTCACCTCCACTGCACCTTGGAATTTCAGGATGAGGTGGATAAAAGTATGATCAAGTTCCTTTAGGAGGAACCCCTCTCTGAAAAAAGCTTGGACAAACCCACCACCTCTTTCCCGACAATTTCTTAATAATGCTTGTAATAAATGGGTGAAGAGCCATCTGGTCTAGGAGCCTTGTAGGATCCCATTGAAAAAATAGCTTGCTTTACCTCGTCCTCACTAGGTATGGCATAGAGCTATCTCATTATCCTCCAATGTGATCACCGGTTGAATGAAACCATCTAAGTCATCTGGGAAACGGGATCGAGAGGAAGTGAACAAGTCCTCAGAATAGGACACTGTCGTCTTTGCAATTTCACATGGACCGTTCACTCAGTTGTGACCAACCTTCAAATAATCAATGTTATCTTCTCCGTACAATGGTGGATAAGTGGAAAAATCTTGTATTACGGTCGCCATCAAGGAGGTGCAGCTCTTTGGCCTACTGAAATCATAGTAAGAAGTCTTTCTCCTCCTCCAGTTCAAGCATGTATCTAACATTTTCCTATGTCTGGAGGTTCTCCCTAGTCATTGGTGCTGCTTGCAAATGCTTTAGGCACTCATGCCGACCCCTTAACCCATTTACGCTAAGCACCATCCACCACATCTCCACTTGTCTCGTCCAAGATCCACGTAGCTTCAAACCTGAATGGTTTAGGTAAGGAGCTAGTGTCCCCCTCTGTATCTAACAAAATAGGTGAATGATCCGAGCGTTCGGCATCAAGGTGTCTAACCCTTGCCCTGGGAAAAAGTAGCCTCCAATCATGATATACTATCGCTTGTCGGGTCACTTGCGAACATTGTATGGTTCAGGTCCTCTGTTGCCACAAGTGTAGGGATTACCGGCGAAGCCAAGGTCCACAAGGCCATGTGAAAAAACAAGACCAGCAAGAGCATTGTTTGATGAGTCACCCAAAGAGGTGGATAAATTGGAATCTTGATTAAGAGGTTCTGACAGTCCGCTAACAGAGAACATAAAAAATTTTTCCAAAAAAGATAATCTATATCATCTATAACTAAGCATCAAAGCAAATGAAACAATCCAATCATATCCACAATGTGGTAGTGCCAAGCCTTTAGCAAAAGATGAAGAGCTCTTATAGAAAGGGTGAAAAAAAAAGGAAAAAATGTTGCATTTGACTTCCATGTATGATATACATCGTTAGATCTATTTCAGAAACTTACCAAGACATTCTATACCATTTTCAAAATACAACAATAGCCAAACACATGAGGGGACGCTTCAAAGATGGGATGAAATCAATGGAAACAGGTCGTGGGACCGTGCCAGTAACCGAATATTATTTGCTGCATCTAGTTCTTTGCATTTTGCATACATGGCAAAAAATAGTCAACAATTCGTTGTAGCCTAGATATGCGGGCTTCAAGATCAAGTTCCGTAGCTTTTGGCTGAGATACTTGTGCTTCAAAATCAACTTCTGCAGATTGCTGAATACTCTTCAAACATCTTCTAAGTTCTTTCTCATTAGAGCTCATGGAACATGGAGGTGTGGCTGATTTTGAATCTCTTATAGACACATTATCTTCACCAGAACACAAAGGGCTTTCTGAATGACTTGGTGGGATAGCACCACTGGTATCTGGTGTGTTGAGTCTCTTAGCATACTTATGCTTGTACAACTGTGACAATGGTAAGTGATCAGTATCAGAATCATCCCCACTGTCCACACCTTTGACTTGGGGTGAAGGCGAACAACTAGAAGTATTTGCCTTATTGCTCTCCAATCCAATCTCAGCATTTGGAGATCCTTTAAATCGCTTTGAGGCAGGATGATCACAGGAAGTACTTACTACCTCCCTTTTTATTTTGGGATCAAAATATTCAAAACCAGGAGGCACATTGGCTTCATTGTTTTCTATTTTGATTCTTATCCTTTCCGCTAATCCGAAAGACCCCTTCAGACTACATTGAAAGTGATCAACGGTAGGCATCACATCTTCCATCATCACACAACTCATAGTTTGCTTCTTAAAGTTTGATTTCCACCAATGGAAGTAATGAGTTGTTACATCGGACTCAAAGAGCCTTGATGGCATGTATAACTTGACATCTCTAATTGGCCTGTTATAGTAACTCCAAGCTATTTCATGGGTATCGTTCCTCCGAGGAACATCCAAAGGGATGTCTTGATCAAACCCAAATTGCATGGCTACTCGATGAGGTAGATATTGTTGGAAACTATCCAATCCAACTAGCTCACTAACCCTAATACATCTAGCATAAGACTGCAAATCAAGATCACTCTCAGATCCAACTAGTACCCACTTCGGCGCTTGAGGGTAGAGCTTAGCACAGCATGACCAGTTGTTCAGGCGAGTCGAATAAGGCCTCCACCTAAAACTCCCTTTGGCAGAATCAATTGCCAAACCCACATCAACCTCTCTCACAATTTTTGCTTTATTCCACCGAGCTAATCTGGGAAGCCCATCGGTTATAGCTTTGGGTTCAGGGCTCAATGTGGGAAATCTCTCCCAAACCCACACTTGTAACAATTGCAAGGGTGCCCGAAGCTTAAGTTTTGCCACATTACCATGATTATGATCACCAAAAGTTTCAATGTATGCTTTCAAAAGCCTCAAATCTCTATAAATACTTGCTAAAACAGCCGGTGCCAAAGCAATCTTAGTTCCCCTAGCTAAAAGAACGGCAATTGGAAAAACATTCTTGTTGATAGTACCATAAGAATCAGCAGGTAGAACATACCTTGACAACCAAAGGGATAAAAATGCTTCAAGCTCAAATTCACTCCCAATTTCCATCCAGACATCCATCCATGAGGAATGACTAGTCTTCTTATGCTTACTCCTCGCAATCTTCAAACTTTCAGTAAGCAACTTCGCCTCGATTTCGAGCAATTCCTTGGACTTATTTTCACTTAAAACAGAGTTCCCTATAACGGAGTAACCCCCCATAAATAAAATATCCTCCAATGTGATGGTGGCCTCACCCCAAGGCAGCAGAAATGAATTGGTTTCTGGGCACCATCTCTGGGCAAAGGCAAAGATGGTATCATTACGGTGGGGAATCTCAAGGGTTGAACACATGATGGGTTCAAAAATAGAGGATTTCTTCCAAACGGGTTCAAATGAAGGGCGCAATTTCTCAACCCAGGAGTTCCATTTCTTTTGTGGGCATCTCCAGCCATGAAAATGGATTTTTGACGAGAGAGATTTGGAACTTGGGGAAATGGGTTTGGTGGGTTTGAAGTTGTTGAAGAGGGTTTGTGAGTTCTGGGTTGGTTGTTGTGAGATGAGGAGTGAGGGTTTAAGAAAATGGGCAACCCGCCGAGTGGGTTTTCCACCACAGGGAGAAACCATTTCAAATTCTCTCACCTCGATAAGAGTCTCTTCTGATGATGATGCCGCCATTGTTGAGTTCTTTGAAGGTGATCACAAAGATGGCGGCTGTCTATACTCCATGAAACGTTTCAAGAAGCTAGAGAGTTTCGGGAATTGAAGCCAGAGAAGGTTGAATGGAGTGAAGGTTTATGGAAAGAGGATCACCCAAATGAAGCACTTTAATTCGTAAACCATTTCAAGCAACCTGGGGTTGGAGGGAACCCACTCCTCTTCCCTTTTTTGGTCTTCTTTTCCCTTTTTTGGGGGGTTGGCTTTGAGGCTTTGTTGATGCAATGAGGTCCCCCAAAAATTCTATGGTAAATATCTATATATCTAGTTATATACATATTTATATAAGAGAATATATACTATACTAGAATATATACGTTTATATCTAAGAATTTTTAGAACACAGTACACACCATCTTATATAGGTATGTACATAGGTAGGTATATAGGTATGTACCATAGAATTATGAGGTCCCCCCTCTTAGGATGATTAGTTGATCAAAAGATCAAATTGTTGATTTGTAGGTATTCTGAGATTTGGTGCTTTAATTTTTATAACTTTGATATTTTTAAGTACCCTTATTTATAAATTCCTTACAATTCAGTCCTGAAATAATGATTAGTTTTTTCTTTTACAGCAAAAACCCTCCTACCAAAAGTTCATAAAATAATCCAGCCTAATATGAATCACCAAGATATTAACATTTATTTATCATAGGTTGAACAAAATAAAGTACTCTATTAAAACCATATAATTTTTTTTCTCCGATAATTGGTTGATAAAGAAATCAGTAAAAACATGTAAAGACGATAATAAAATATAGTACTTTCAAAGCACTTAAAAAGGCCAAAGCTTTTGATTATCTGAAACAAGAAGTAACGTATGCTTTTTGGGAATTCTTCAAATCACTTGAAATTTGTCATGTTTACCCATGAATCTGATCCTTCCTACTCTTATTGGCAGCAGGAGTTATTTTACTTTTTTTGTGAATAGCTCAAATTGATGGGTTCTACGAAGGAACTGTCAAGGGAGTAAATTCCAGCACTGAAAGTGATGATGACGATTATTAAACCGAGTCATCTCTATAAGTAGTGTCAAGGGCAAACGTCGTGAATATTGCTAGACACAAATGTTCCGACACAAATATGATTATTAAACCAACTCCTTCTGTATTGTTCATATATACTATTATATAAAAGTAATATTGTGTTGACGTAGTTTTTCCTGCATTATCAAAAATCAAAACTTTTGGGTGATATGATTAATCATCACTCTTAATCACATCCGTTCATATTAATTAATCAATTCTAATAAAAGAAAGAAAAAAATAATTAACAAGGAAAATATAAACATTAATTATGAAAACATTGAAAGGAAATAAGAATAAGAATGAGAATCACTGCATTTTTAAAATATAATATTCTTAAAATGTAATTACCAAAAAGTGGTCGTTTGTTCTTACATTCTTATTCTTATTAACTAATAGTGGCTGTTTGTTCTTATTAAAGCTTGTCTTTAATATTAACAAATTAACTATGAAAATATTCAAATTGTCTACTAAGACCTCAGGCAATAATTTATATGCTTTAGAATATAGTAAACTTAGGCAATATTTTATATGCTTTAGCTTTTGTGTTCCAATCACTGCAGACATCCCAAAAAAATTATTCTTCTTAAAATAATATAGGCATTATTTTAGCAATATTATTGAGACCATTATTACTGCGTGTTCAAGCTGGCAATTTACTATCCACGCAAGCATTGATCGAGGTCTGCAATATTGATCTTGTTGAATTAATAACTTCGTTTCCAGTTATATTACTTTCTTTTTGTTCGTTGTCCGTTGTGCTTCGATTTAATCTTCTTCAATTTCTAGGGATCAATATACGGCAAGGAAGAGGTATACATTAATCTAGGTTGATTTAAAAAATTCATCTTGCTTCCCCTCTTTCATCTTCTTGTTGGGATGTTTATATTTTTCGTGCACTAAAATTCTTTTTATATATTTGTAATTTGTAGGGATCAAAATACAATAAGGACAACGTCTTCAACGATCCCATAGGTACACTTTCGTATTATTAATTTTTTTCTATATATGGATTACCCACAACAATACGAGAAAGAAAAAATTAGAAATTTTTTTTAACCAACTTTTAAACTTTTAATTTTATGAACTTGCATGTGTGTATGTATGTATGATTTGCTAAACACTCTCTCTTTCTTTAATCTTTAGTTGACTAATTGTATTGCAACTGGAAAATAGAGAAATATTTGTTTGTAGCAATTGTGGAATTTGAGACTTTTGATATTGTGGAATTTGGGGTTATAATACTTACTTTCGATATTATAATAACAACTATAATATGTCATGCATGTTAGTTGGTAATCAATTTATCCTACACAATTGTATTGGATGTCCTGAAACTGTGAAAACTGGGCAGCGGACAATTTAAAGATTGTTGAATTATGTGCACAGTTCATACTTTCTTCGGCATGCTTCCGGACTGCTCCATCAACTGATTGTGCATTCAAAAGCACTTAGGTGATTTCCATAACCATAATATATCTGCAATGACCACATTGAAAATATAAGCTTAGGCCAATGTACTCTTGCCACAGAATTGACCAAGGTCATAGCAATTGAAGCTTCTCAAATGCTTCACAGATATTACCAAACGTACTAAGTATGATACAAGTCTACACAACTGATAAAAGGTTTAGGGAGAACACGCATCCAACAAACAGCTACCTTGAAACATAAAAGAAGAAATAGAATGCTTTATTGAATCACCTCGTGCCACAGGCCCAAAAAGAAAGGCATTTTAAAATTTAGGGTGGTGAAATCCAAGTACACATATGGAATTCCAAAATTCATTGCTTGATTTTCATCGGTGAACCCAGAGATAGGTTCATAAAGTCGAAAAAAATTATCCCCCCCCCCCCCCGCGGCCCAATTTTATTGTCAAATGTTGGAATGGATAGTCATAGAATACTACAACAGTTGAAAGTTTTTAATAAATCAAAATAATATGTCATTCAAAATTGAACTCTGAGAACCTCATGACACAAACAAAATCGAATATGGTGGAGAACACATATGGCTGGAGGTGAATAGCTTAAGAGCAATAAAAACAGCCACAAGCAAACATCTCCCTTTAGGAAAGCCTCGCTCTTTTTCGGAGAGTCAAAGAGAAATATGGCAAAATAAATTTGTTATGTATCTTTATACTATAAATGCTAAGATGGATGGCCTCCTCACAATGCAGAAAATGACAATCCAAAGCTTCTGGTGCACTCCCGCCTAAAATAAATACCCCTCACAAATTTAAAAATAAACATGCTGGATACACTTTCCCATGACCTATGTTTATGCAAGTAACTACCCTCAGCGAGCAGTTACAATCACACTACACCCCTAAATTATAGCACACGTCTCTGCCTTGGATACAAACCTCATATCTTTAACAAACCCAACGCGATTAAATCACCCTACAGTTCCAAAACACAGGGTGAGGATTAACATAACTCTCCAATCTTCCGCAAATCTCTAGCGTATACCACCCATTCTTCAACAGTTGGATCCTTACCTCTACAGTGCAGCAACTCAAGCTCTCTGTTGCCTCCATTTTAGTTCGACCCCAACATCTTCTAACTTGCAATGCCACTGCCATCTCAGTTCGACCCGGAGTCTTCTACCCTTCAAGGTCACTGCCATAAAAATCACAAGGTATCAATTTTAATCTAACATGAATTATTATCATCAACAATAAAACATAACATCGATGTTTTCCGCCGCAATTAACTCTTCGAGGATGTAGGGGAGCATTTACATTATACTTCATGACCACTGATAATAGATTCCATTCTCTTACAGGTCTGAAGATCACCCCAGTATGCGCAAATTGCCACAAATTATTTGAATGTACCAACTATAGCCAATTCCCATAATTCCAAGTGAAACTGCTTCTAATTAACGGCTTGAATATGTAGAGAAATTGAGCACAAAAAAAAAACCCTAATTTACACATCTGAACACAACCATTCATATATACAATTGCAAGATCAAACCAGAACATATAAGCCATTCCCATATTTTCAAATCAAAATGGTTCTGAAGAATGGCTTCAATAGGCCGATCAATTCAACCCAAAAAAACCCAAATACTTTTCATGAAGGGCTTCCAAAGGCCGACAACTTCAAGAAAAAAACCCCCAAAATCCCAAAAAATCCAAATGATTTTGATGAAGGCCTTCCATAGGCCGAAAATCTCAACAAAAAAAAAAAGCCCAAGATCGCAAATCCGAATCTCCCCACCTCTTGCAATTAAAGGAAAATAACATGCTCCGAGCTCACCCCACCGCTTTAGATGAAGGGATTAAACAGGGCGAAAAATTCAACAAACCAAAAACCCAAATCCCAAATCTGAACCAAAAACCCAACCCATCTCTTGCAATTAAACGAAAATAACAGGGGACGGGATGGTTTATTCAGAAAACAAACATGCAATCACAAGATGGAACAGAGATTCAAACTACTTCCCTCAATTTGAACTCCACAAGGCTTCTGATGAAAGGATTTAACTCACAGAACCGTTCTCATCAATCCCTCCATTCGGACACCCAAGATTAACTGTTATGCTCAGCCTTCCGCAGCAGATCTACCTCCAAAATGAACGCAGGAGAAGACAATGATTAGCAAACCATAAATTGCTAACCCTAAATGAACACCTGAGAGGACAGAGATAGAGACGGTTGAATAGAGATGAAGTGATATGAACTACATGGAGACGGCGGCAAAGGACATATATAACCAAGATTGAAGAAGATGTTGAGTGTGAAAATAAAGAGACGGGCAGAGAGTGTTGCAGAGAGTAGGTGAGACTCCATGACTGTGTTGCTGAATATGAACGAGAAATAGAGGGGCAGAGAGAACTCTATAGAGTAGGTGAGGATTAATAAAGAGGGGCAGAGAGGATGCCAGATGAGAGTGAAAGAGAGGGGTAATGAGGATTCTAGAAACCAAGAGAGATAAGTCAGTGTAATAAATGGTAAATGACTAATATTTTTTCATTTTTTAAGTGGATGAAAATAAACGATTTTGGCAGGTGAGAAATGTAACAAATTTGATATATTATAATTACATTTACTTCATGTAAATCTTATAATTATAATTAATTTTTACATGTTTCAAAAAAACACTCAAATCTAATTTATTTAACATAAATATAAAATATTTGTTTTTTAAAGCATACAAAACTAATAATCAAACTCTCTTCATTAAATCCTTATGTGACACATACATAAACATAGTGATATGAAAAGAGCTCACTCCCACATCCCTCGTGGCACTCAATTATCCGAAGTAAATATAGAAGTTTAGGACCGGCCCAGACAACGTTCTAATTTCAAGGCTTAATGGTTTGGAAATAATAGAATGCGTATTTGTTGGGTTTGTCGCTGACAAACTTTGTTGAATTCAACCTTCCCATGGAAAGTGACATTTTTTTCAATTTGATGACTGCATCAAAATTATGTTGAATCTTTAGTTTGCATTTGTTATATTATAATTAAATTTACTTCCCTCATATCGTATAATTATAAGTAATTTTTAAATGTTTGAATTGGTAAAGGTTGGATTTGTTACGATGGGTGGTTTATATTTACGCTTCGGTGGTTTATATTTACGCTTGGCGACCGCTATTATTGTGACTGTAATAGTAATCATTCCGATTTTAAAGCCAGTATTTATACATTTCTATGTGGCTTATAAGTCAAGAAATCTGACGCTAAAAATGCAATGTTCCAATTATTATGTCATGTTTATAAATTGGTTAATTGATTTTGTGAGAGCCTTTAGACATTCATGTCGTGATTTCGCTTTTGTGAGAGCCTTGCTTGATTAAAACAAGGGTAATTTATTTGTTTTATTTGCAACTGCAGGGTAGTATTGAGGCGGTTGTCATATATAACAATTTTTTCTAAATCTCACAACTTCCTCCTATTTTTCTAAACTCTTACTTCAAGCAATTCCTGTCTTAAAAGTTAGTTTACCTAATATGTCCTCTAAATCAAAGAACCAAGGGTACGAACCTGTGATGAGGGAGACCCTATTCATTCTTTTTCTTCTGTTTTTTGGGAGGGGTATCCAACTAGACTAAATGTAAAAAGGCTACGCCTCCATTTGCTATATGCGACTTTTGAGCAATGTTATTATGTTTGCGCAAGGATCGTGTGCTTGCAAGAGGTAAGTGGGGAATTGAAGTGTGCTAGCTGAGGGGACTATAAGGCTAAACTAAAAGTCGCGGGTTTTAAGATTGTCATATATTAGGTGGGGAAGATTTAGGAGGAAAGTCATTCCCACTCCAATTTTTAGAGTATAGGATAAAATGGACGATGTAGATATAATTGCAGTTTCCATCCAATTTTTAGATAAGATTAAAACTACGAAAATATGCTCCACACCCCTAAAAAAAATTGAAAAGAAAACAACCCACTCCTACATTCCTTATGGCACTCAATTATCCGAAATTTCAGGATGACATATATATACATGTGTGTGTGTGTGTGTGTGTGTGTGTGTGCGCAATGAATTATCTTCATTTTCTTTACAGGCACAAGAGGAGGAGGTGGATTCATCGCTATTAGCGTCATAGATTGCATTATCATCATCCTGTGTAGCGCAGTTTAATTTGTAACAAGTTCACTATGTCCTTTCTCCCTCATACTTATGTAAACTTTTTCTACAATTATATACTTTTTAATTGATTAGCTCATTGATTATGCACGAAGTTGCTCTATAATTAACTTTTCATTGAGTTTTTCCGTTCTCTCATTTTAATTATAATATTAATTATGTCTACAAAAACCTTTCGTTTATTATTTCATTATATACGTACATGTTGTCGACTTGAACATGCTCCGTGCAAAAGCACGGGTCCAAACTAGTTAATACTAATAAAAATAGCTTCAGTGATAGTTAGTAACTATCACATTTTTTTATCTAAAGGTCTTAATCAATTAAGTATTTTTTAAAAAACTAATCACTTAAGCTGTATTATTTTAGTTGATAATAGTATAGATACAATCAATATTAATCAAATCATTTTTTTTGTAGTGTGGAGGATTTACTGTCTATAGTCTACTATTTATCAATGTTTCAATTATAGATTTTGGTAAGATTTTTCCTATAAATAAAATCTATAAGTGCAATGCCTATACTTAAGTATTCAAAACAATATTATTTTAGTTGATTGATTAGACTATATAATTGATTATAAGAATAGTAACATAAAAATAGACATCTATATTGTAATAGGGTCGAGTCAATGTCAACTAACAAATTATAGTAAAGCACCTCATGGATAGTACAGATTTATTTCACCAAATGCACAATTTATTTTTCTTTTTAGGGTTAATTGATTTTCATACTTGGAAAAAATTGTTAATTTGGATGGACAATAGCCGTTGTTTACCGTCATTTTTATTTCCTTTTCTTCCCGTGACAAAGAATATGAATAGTTTTTTTTTGCTTTTTAAAGAATATTAATAGTTATATTTTTTTGGCTTCTTGAAGAATATTGATTCTGAAATCTCAAAAATTATTATTCCTATAATACATCATAATAATTAGGAAGAAACTCATATAGATTATAATTAACTTTCCTTAAGCTAAGTATATATGTCCTATATATCAATCAATTATATGCATATTATTATATTATGTCCAAATTAGTAGGAAGGAGGAGGTGTATTAATTACGAAACACCGATGCTAGGTACATCAGGTACACAGAATGTGATTATAGGCTTCAATTATATCGTTGCTAATCAAATTATTACTAAGAACTTAATTTTTAATATAGGTATAAGAAGAGAAGGTAGATTCTTCGTCATTAGCGCCATAAATTAACATATCATCATATCATCTAGCATGATTTTTAGTTTCATTTTGACTAAATATAATTTCTATCATACTCTACATCGTGTCTTTTACAATCATAGGTAGTTTTAATTATTGAGTTTCAATGGGTGTGCATGAAATTGCTATCTATTTATATTTTTCAATAAATTTGAGTTTCCTTTTCTAAATCATGATATTAACTTTGTCTCAGAACTTTTGGACATTCAAACTATCTACTGTACCATACACCATGCAAAGCACGGGTCCAAACTAGTACAATAAAACAACAACTTCTCCCAATATGAGTTTCGCTTTCGCGAGTTGTGGTAAAATCCAGTTTTAGGTAGCCTTATCTCTGTAGAGATATTCACCTACATAGAGGCCGATTCTAAGATAGCCATATTTATTTATTTTTTTGGCATAGGATATGCTTCATTTTTAAAATATGTGAGTGTAAAGAATATAACTTTAGTTATGAAATGATATTACAAAGTACCCATTGTATTTCTTTAATTGATGTGTTTTATTTTTGCGCAATTTACTAAAGTATGAAGAACTATTGCCATATCTGTACGTCATCTCATTCAACTTGTCCATAACTAATATATACATATAAGGATATCGAAGGGACCTTATAGAACAAATCACAAAAAATTCTGGACCCACCCTTATTGATATTTGGCACCACTTATTGTCCAAATAATTTACTAGGTGTGTGCAAAAAATCCGACCAAAAACCAAGAAAACCGAACCGACAAACCAGTTAACTGAATAAAGTTTTCAAAAAAATCAGTTCGGTTAACCAAACCGAAAAAATTTCAGGGTTTGGTTATGGTTCGGACAATTTGAAAATTCAACCTAACAGAAAATAATTTTGTTTTTTGAAAAATTATACATAAAAAATAAAAAATTAGGTAAGAAAGTGCACTTTTTTATTATTTATAAATGGTAACCAAAGTTTAATTTTAAAAAATAATTTAAACATAAAAAATGAAAAATTTAGTAAGAAAGTATACATTTTTTATTTTTTGTGAACAGTGAACCAGTAATCGAACCGAAAAATCAGTTAACCGACGTTTTCGGTTTGGTTACGGTTCGGATTTTGGACGAATTGAAATTTTCGGCTCGGTTATGGTTAGGAATTTTTTTGAACCGAAAAACTGATTAATCGACTTTCGGTTAATCGAAACTCCAGTTAACCGGTTTTGCACGCCCTATAATTCACCAAAGTTTGACAAATACTTAAAAAACAAATCACAAAAAAATTTATTTATCCACCCTTACTGACACTACTTACCATCCAAATAATTTACCAAAGTTTGACATGTACCGCTTGTTTCTTACGCTAGTTCGACATAAAAGTTTGGCTATTTGTAATCTTGTAAATATAATCAAGATACAAATATTTGTAATAAATACTACCTCAAATTCAATTAATGATATTTGCAAAACTTGGTCAAAGATAATAAACATTAATAGAAATTGTTAGAGAAAACATGAGGAAATTTAATATTCTAGAAGTAGTGACATAAAATAGTATCTTACTTGTTTACAAATATTGGTGTTCTACATCTATAATTTGGTAAACTTTACCAAAAAAAAAAAAAAGAAGGTCGAAACATATTGCTTTTGTTCAATTTTACAAATATTATGATACGGAAGGAGTAGACATTATGACATAAAATATTATCTTACTTGTTTACATATATATTTCATACTTTCATATATGTACTTTCAACATATTACTACTAGCATGGGGAGGGTGTTCGCAAAGATGTCATTTTCGCTGTTTGCAGGATTTTCGCATGCTCATAATCATAAATAATCTGGCTCTGAAGTCTACACTTAAAGCAGCAAAGAAAAGCATGAAAACAAATTTCCCACAAGGACTCCTTCCTTTTATTTTCAAAAACATACATGTAATGGGTTTAGAGAGAGCAAAGCAGAGCAGAGCACAGCAGAGCAGAGCAGGGGAGAAATAGTGAAATACAAATAGAGAAACTGTAATCTTCAGACCATCAAAAATCGATGGCTTTGAAACTACTAGAAGAAGATGAACGCACCATGACCATAGAAACAGAAGAGAAAATGGTTCCTCCTACTGGTGGAGATCCATTTTGGAGAAATGCCCATTTTCTAAAACCCTTTATAAACCCTACAAATCAACCTCTCCCTCGACCCCCTTCTCTTTCTCCCACTTCGGACCCCATTATCTTGAAAAAAAAATCACGAAGAGGGTTGATTTCAAGGGCATGCCAAAGCCCCCAGAGAAATGGAAGACATGGGTTAGGGATTTAGAGCAAACCCACCAGAATATTTGGAAAAAAGTTGGCATTTTTGATGCCATCAAGGCTTCTACATACAAGATCTTGAGGCATAATGAGTTGATTGTTGTCTTGGCAGAGAAATGGTGCCCTAAAACAAACACATTTATCTTCCCATGGGGTGAATGCACTGTTACATTAGAAGATGTCATGACTTTAGGTGGGTTTCCTGTTTTGGGGGGTTCTGTCATTTGCTATTCTGAAAGTGGGGAGTTTGAAGAAATAGTGACCAAATTGGTGACTACTTGTTCTGAAATCAAAGCAAAATGTAGCCATTTTGTGACCCATAATGGATGGATGAACTATTTCAAGGGCAAAGGGGGTGAGTTGGAGCATGTTGCTCTTCTTGTTCTGTGGTTGTCTAGGTGTGTCTTCTCCACGCATTCATTATTCAGAATCAACCAAGATGTTTTTGATATTGCTATTAGGCTTGCTAAGGGCATCAAAGTTGCATTAGCTCCTGCTGTTTTGGCTTTGATTTATAGAGACTTTAGGGTTACTGAAGAAATATTTTTCAACTTTTACTTGTAAAAGAAGAGGTAGAAGTCCAGGCCTTGTTCTTTTGGCACCTTTTCAGTTAGTTCAGCTTTGGGCATGGGAGAGCTTCCCTTGCTTGAGTCCCAAACCCAACTCTTTGATGCTTGGTGAGCCCAGATTGGCTCGGTGGCACGGCCTAAGGAAGATTGAAATTGAGGGATTGAGGGATGAGTTAGAAGCTGCTGGAGACCATTTTCTGTGGAAGCCATATGCTTTAAATTTGAAGAACTGGGATTTTCCCAAGTTCTATAGTGATAAAGAGAGGTGGGTATTGGTGAATTCCGAGGTAGACGATGAGTTATTGTCGTTTGCAATATGTCTGAGGGCTTCTGAGTTGGTGGCCGTGGATTGTTTGGAGCAGTACTGCCCAAATCGAGTAGCCATGCAATTCGGCATGGATCAAGACATACCCAATTCCCTTCCTAGATCACTCGCTTGGAGTTCATATAACAAGCCGCTTGATGGTTGGAGGTTCCATTTGCCTCACAGGTTGGTGGAGGGAGATGTCACTTATCAGTACTCGAATTGGTGGAAGGAAGCATTCCCTTCTGATGATCATATGCTAATTGTTTATAAAAGGAAGCCAAGTCCAAGGAAAGTGGAGAGCCTTTATCATATTTTGACAAGAAGTCTGAGAAGTGATGAAGACAACAGAGCTCTTGTTTGCTTCCCTCCTAATGAAGAACCTCTGGCCTTAAATTATGTTGGGGGTAGAACCGAACTAATGCTGATTGAAAATTTGCCATCTTTTGAAACAATGCAAGAAATAGAAACCCGTTGTGATGGAGATGGGTCATCAGTGGCTGAAAATGAAGCTCTTATTGGTAAAGAACCCCAGGTTGTTGAAATGAAGCGGCCACATGGTGATGACAACAGAGCTCCTGTGTGCATTCCTCCCAATAAAGAAGCTATGGCTTTAGATTTTGTTGGGAGTAGGACTGAATTAATGCTTGTCAAAAAGTCCCCTTCTTGTGAAACAGCACAAGCTGTAGAAACTCTTTGTGATCAAAACGGATCATCAATGGCTGAAAATGAAGCCCTTATTTGCAAAGATCCACAAGCTGCTGAAATGAAGCACTTAGGTGATGATGGCAACAAAGCTCCTGTCTCTAATAAGGGTGCTGCGGCTTTAGAAGTTGTTGAGCCTAGGACCGAACTAAAGCTCATCGAAAAGCCCCTTCTTGTGAAGCAAAGCAGGAAAATGAAGTCCTTCATGATCAAAATTGGCCATCAGCGGCTGAGAATGAAGCTCATGTTGGCAAAGATGCCCAGGTTGATGAAATGAAGCAGTTAGCCTACAGCTCAATTCATGGTGTCGTGATCATTGATGATGATATTGAAAAAGAGGACAATACTGATAGTGTTTCTCAGCTCAAATTGCGAGAATCTGAACTTGAAGCGAGGATTAGGAAGCTTGAAAGAGTGGTCTCTATGCTCAAAAGAAAGCATCATCTTTGAAATTGCACAAGAAATTAGCGGCTAATTTCAGTTTAGATAAATTGTGTCTATTTTTGGGACAGAAGGTGAAATAGCATATGTCACTGACTCACTGACTAAACAAGGATTAGGTGGCAGTTAATGGCTTTTAGTGTATGTAGACAACTTTGTTGTTTATGAATGGAAGTCTCATATTTCTGATACCTAGGCGCTTGAGGAACCAAAGGAATCATAGTTTTCGTCATATGTTCTGTTGGACAAGCAGGATATCTTGAACAATCGCCTAATTACTTGGTGAATGACCAAGTAAACTGTACTGAAATCTTGTTTTGATTAGCAAAACTTTTGGATCACAAAATTTTGAACCACGGTTTGATTAACAAAGTTTTTTGATTATAAGATTTTGGCCCATAATGATCAGGGGAAAAAAAGTTCAAAAATTCACTCAGCTTCCTTCAAAAATTTTTAAAAATCACTAAATTTTAAAAAGGGTTTCAAAACCACTAAACTTTGATCTTGGGTATCACCAAATTTTGAATTGCACACCATGGCCTTAGGCCATTTTCTTTTCAATTTATGGTGAGTACTTATCATAGGCATTCAACATATTTCAATACTGTTAAGTACTTATTGGAAGTACCTATTCATATTTTCTTCCATGATTCAGCATGATTAACTATGTTTCAGCAATAAGTATCAACAAGTACTTCTCATAAATTGAAAAGAACATGCCCTAAAGTGTAAATAATTTCTCAGTTGAGCTGAAACATAAGAATGGTGGAAATTAATAGCACCAGTAGTGATGTCATATGGCAACTGGCAAGGTCCACTGATACTCAAATACCCATCGATGAATCCCTTATATTGCTTGTCAACTTGTCCCGGTGGTGCCTCCAACCACACGCCTGTCTCCTGTTAAACCGAGTTAGTTATGCCAGCTTGGAATGCAACTCACAATTGGTTATGCCAGCTCAGCATGTTTGTTGCATAGTTTGTTATGAATACTCTTTTCTATTTTTTTCCTTTCTCATGTGCACATATTTTGTATATATAGATAGCCTCATACATTTCCAATTCATTCATTTAGATTCATTACAAAATGAATATCAATTCAAGTTACTCTCATTGTTGCCTCCTCCTTTTCATTCTCTATCTCCAGTTCAGCCATAACTGCATTGTCAACGTGGTATCAGAGCAGGATAGTCTCTGAAAAATTCTTTTTTGTTCTTTCATTCTTCTCGATCAAATTGTTCTTGTTTCATATTGATCAAGATTCATCGTGCTACACTGGTTCTTCTTCTTTTCAATTTATTGGTTAAACTCTCCAGTAGATCAAGCCTTAACACGTTCCAATTTCCAGAGATTTGATCCTGAGGTTCTTTTGCAAAATTCCTCATTACACTCGATCTTGAATTGTTAAAGAAGCGTTTCAAATGGCAACACCAGAAAGAAGCATTTCTGCTGAAGATCTTGTAGAAGCATACCACCGACTTCCTTCTGACCATCCTGGATTGCTATTGGTCTCTACAGCATTCGATGGAAATGGTTTTGGTTCCTGGAAGCGAGCAATGACAATAGCAGTCTCTACTAAAAGCAAACTATTCTTTGTTGACGGCAGTCTCACCAGGCCATAACCTACTTCACCAGATTTGAAGAAATGGACCAAATGCAATGACAAGGTAGTGTCCCGGATCTTGAATGTTTTGAGTAAAAATATTGCATACAGTGTCATATATGCAAAATCTGCTAGACAAATGTGGTTGGAGTTAGAAGAGACGTTTGGTCAGGTTAATGGTGCAAAGCCACATCATGTTAAAAAGGAGATGAGTAATGTCAGTCAAGGTACAAACGATATAGCTTCATATTTTACTAAAGTGAAAAGTCTATGTGATGAACTAGATGATCTTGATGAGAAACTTTTTGTACTTGTTCTGTTGCTAAAAAACACTTAAAAGAGAGCAAGATCAGAAGTTGTTACAGTTCCTAATGGGGTTGAATGATGAGTACAATGCTGTTAGAGGTAACATTCTTATGATAACTCCTTTGCCTTCTATTAGTAAGGTTTATTCTATGCTGATTCAGGAAGAAAAACAAAGAGAAATTAGGTCCTCAAACCACTTTCTTACAGACTCTGCATCCTTGGTTGCTGAGGTTCATAAGCCAAATCAATTCTATAAAGGCAGACTGGACAATACTGAGGGTGCTACTCATGGTAGGTTTGAGAGGCTTGAAGCAAGAAAACCTAACCTGTTTTGCAACTGTTGCAAGAAACCTAAGCATTCTGTTGACAAATGCTACAAGATCTATGGATTTCCACCAAAATTTAAGTTCAATGGGGGAAGAAGAACAGCTGCTATGGTACAAGCCAATGATCAAGAAAGCTTGACCACAGTCCCAGCTCTTGGCTCTCAAAACAGCCTTTCAGTTCCAGGTTTGACTCAAGAACAATCATCTCAACTTATGGCTCTGCTTCAGAATGTCCAACTCAACAAGACAGGACATAATGCCAATACTTTACATCAAGGTTCTGAGTATAATACCCCAACAACCACATTCACAAGCTTTGCAGATACACAGATTACTGATCAGAAACATAAGTTATGTCTTTTGTCCTCAATTTTGATGGGAATAACATTTGGATTGTTGATACTAGGGCTAGTGATCATATGTGCCACAATAGAGCTCTCTTTAGAATTTTTTGAGCCTCTCCAAGCCAGGGCTTGTGACCTCGCCCAATGGAAAAAGTGTAACGGTTGATTATTCTGGGACTATAAACCTCAATAGTAGTCTAACTTTACATGGGGTTCTCTACATTCCTAGTTTCAAGTATAACCTGTTATCAGTGAGCAAGCTCTACAATCAAGAGGGATGTTATATGGTCTTCACTCCTAAATGTTGTGTCATGTAGGCCCCTTCAGCGAGGAGGCCTTAGGTTCTTGGTGAGCTTTTTGGAGGTCTATACCTGATGCAGTCCAGCCAGACTTTCAGTAATGAAGATGCTAACATTTGCTGCACTTCTAAGAATGTGTTACCTAACTTTCAAGAAACAGGTTTTAGTGTTAAGAGTCATACAGATAGTTTCTTTGTTTGGCATGCCAGGCTTGGCCATTTACCATTTACCAAGATAAAAAGCTTGGGATTGTTGATTGATGATGTATCTGGTGATGTAATAAATCAATGCTCAGTTTGTTCTAAAGCAAGACAACACAGGCTGCCTTTTCCTCATAGCCAAATTCATTCCACACATATTTTTGAACTCATTCATATTGATTTGTGGGGGCCATATCCTGTCCAAACTTACAATGGATACAAGTATTTTTTAACCATAGTAGATGACTACCGCAGAACAACTTGGACACATCCTTTGGCAGCTAAAAGTAATGCTATGCCTCTAATTAGAGCATTTGTGGAGATGGCTAATACACAGTTCAATGCTAAAGTCTAAACTATAAGATCAGACAATGCACTTGAGCTAGGCCTTAATAGAGAAGCCAATACTTTATGAGCAAAGGGATCATTTATCAGACAAGTTGTGTCGGAACTCCACAGCAAAATGGTGTAGTTGAAAGGAAGCGCAAGCATCAACTTGAGACCTCAAGAGCATTGCTATTCCACTCTGGTTTACTATTAAGTATTGGGAAGAATGTGTGTTGACAGTAACTTACCATATTAAGAGGTTTCCTTCCAAAGTACTTAAGGGATTGAGTCCTTTTTACTTGCTCTTTGGTGAAAAAACCTAATTATGATCATCTTAAGGTCTTTGGAAGTCTATGCTATGCCTCCACCTTAAAGGCTGGAAGAGATAAATTTCAAGCTAGGGCTGTCCCTTGTGTTTTTCTAGGATATCCATTTGGACAAAAGGCCTACAGGCTATTAAATCTTGAAACAAAACAAGTGTTTACCTCTAGAGATGTCATCTTTCATGAAAAAGTGCTTTCTTATCAGCATATTTAGTCAAAATGATCCTACATTTTTCCCATCCTATAACACTTATGATACTTACCATGTGGCAGACTGGCATACTCCTACTGAAGTTACCAATGCACAGTCTACAGAATAGCAATTTTCTTCTCAGCTTAATGATCAAACTCTCCAACCAAAAGCAAATCAATTTCAAAGCTCATCTTCTCTTCTACCAACAAGGAGGTCTACCAGACCTCACAAGACACCATTCTATCTTTCAGAGTATGTTTACAGCAGTGTCATCAATCATTCTTCTGCTCCTATATAGCCACACTATCCTAATATAGTCACTTCTATGTGCTGTAATGTCACTGCCACTTGTCCAACACCTTTATCTTTGGCAGCAACTACATTGTAGAGGCATCTGGAGTCTTACAAAGAGCGTAACTCTTATGATGAAGCTTTCACAAAGCCAGAATGGCAGGAGGCCATGCAGAAAGAGTCTGATGCACTTCAAGCCAACAAAATTTGGGAGTTGGTGCCTCTACCTAAAGGGAAAAATCCAATAGGCTGCAAGTAGGTGTATAAGGTTAAGTATAAAGCAGAAGGAAGTCTAGAGAGATGCAAGGCTAGGCTTGTAATTAGGGGCTTTACACAAAAGGAAGGGGTGGATTATATTGAGACTTTTTCCCCTGTGGTCAAGATGACAACAATTAGGAGCCTTATTGAAACAGCATGCAAGAAACACTGGTCCATTTATCAAATGGATGTTAATAATGCATTTTTTCATTGGGACTTGGATGAAGAGATTTACATGAAACTCCCACAAGGCCTGACTGTTCCTTCCAGCAACATAGTCTGCAAGCTTAATAAATCATTATATGGTTTCAAACAAGCTTCAAGGCAATGGTATGCTAAATTGTTTGATACTTTGAGAGAATTGGATTTCAGCACTCTAAAAATGACTACTCCCTATTCTGCAAGCACCAAGGCAATTCTATTGTTCTACTTACTGTTTATGTAGATGACATAGTGGTTACAGGGAACAACCCTACTGAGATTACATCCCTGAAAGTCTTTCTTAATGATAGATTCAAGCTCAAGGACCTAGGAGAGTTGAATTATTTCCTAGGCATGGAGGTCTTCAAAGTACCCAATGGCATGGTTCTTACCCAAAGGAAGTTTGCCTTAGACCTATTGAAGGAATTCAAGTGTGATGTGCTTTCTCCAGTCACATGCCCCTTGGGATCTCTTTCCAAAGGTTCCTCCACTGAAGACAGTATCACTGATGTCACAAAGTACAGAAAGCTAGTGGTAAAGCTCAACTATCTCTCCAACACCAGGCTAGATATTGCCTTTGCAGTGCAATACTTGAGTCAGTTTCTTCAAGCACCTACAAAGTCTCACATGGCTGCAGCCTTGCATACATTGAGATATATTAAACAAGATCCCTCTTAAGGATTGTTTTTCAATGATAGAGATGACTATGGTTTAGAAGCCTACTGTGACTCTGATTGGGCACAATGCCTCTGTACTAGAAGATTAGTGAGGGGATAGTTTATCATGCTAGGAGGAAGTCCTATCTCCTAGAAGTCCAAGAAGTAGCCCACTATGGCCTTATCTTCAGTAGGGCTGAATACAGATCCATGAGAGCTGTCACTGCTGAACTCTCATAGTTAATGAGGTTACCTTCTGAGTTACAAGTTCCATCCACCATTCCCATCCCTGTCAAAAGTGATAGCCAGGCAAGCATCTACATTGCTAAGAACCTCGTTTTTCATAAAAGAACAAAGCATATAGAGTTAGATTGTCATTTTGTTCGAGAGAAGCTTTATGAAGGGCTGATTTCTCTCTCACACATTATGACTAACAATCAACTTGCAGATCCCTTTGCAAAGGCCCTTCGTGGGACTCAACATCATCACCTTCTTGGCAAGTTCAGGGTGTCCTCATGTCCACCCTCCAACTTGAGGGGGGGTGTTAAACCGAGTTAGTTATGCCAGCTTGGAATGCAGCTCACAGTTGGTTATGCCAGCTCAGCATGTTTGTTACATAGTTTGTTATGAATACTCTTTTCTGTTTTTTTTCTTTCTCATGCGCACATATTTTGTATATATAGATAGCCTCATACATTTCCAATTCATTCATTCAGATTCATTACAAAATGAATATCAATCTCAGGTTACTCTCATCGTTGCCTCCTCCTTTTCATTCTCTATCTCCAGTTCGACCATAGCTGCATTGTTAACATCTCTCTCTTTGATCACTTTTCCGTGCATATGCGGAAAGGACTCGTTCTCGGGACCTCTTTAGCATTTAGACACACAAGTAGATAAAATTCTTTGGTTGACTTAATTAGCCAATGTCTGCTACTGTTGATACGGCCTCATTCTTGGTCGTATTTACATTGCCTGATCTAGACAAGTTTAGCATACTTTGTTTTGCTTCTTTGTTTTTTTTTTTTTTTTGTGGTTACTACGTACCATTGTACATTTAAAATGCCCTAACTTCAACGGTAAATTAACTCTAAATTATTTTAACTAATATGTTAATTATTTCTCATAAATTAAAATTCTTTTTCATCTTTCTTTTTGTTTTCCGAAAAATTAGGTTTTATAGGCTTCCATAAAAAAAGTAGAAATTGTTTTGCTTAATAAAATAGAAAATACTTACAAATTTCTCTAACTAGGAAGGTAAGAATACAACCTAAACTTTGGTGATTTTTTATACGATATTAAAGTTTCGTGATTTTTCAAACCGTTTTTAAGGTTTTAGAATTTTTAAAAATTTTATAGGGAAGTTAAGTGATTTTTAAATTTTTTCCCCCTAATGATTACAACCCTATTCGGTAAAATTAGCGATTCAAGTAGCAAATAGCGGTTCAGCTAGGGGATAGCTATTCAGGTAGCGGATAATATTTCTAATTTATCTGTTAGCAGATAGTCGTTTGGATGAGCAGTTGAAATAAATATGTTCAGTAAATTTAGCTGTTGGATTAGCTGATTAATGTAAATTGACATAAAAAGATATAGATAATTCCAAAGATAAAATTTTCAAAAGATATTTTTTGGCAAAAAAATATGAAATGCTACTTTTGAATGTAAAATGTTAATACTATTAGCTTTTTAGAAACGCTACTTAAAACGCTAAATGCTACTTGACATGCTAGTTAGAACACTATGTTACCGAGTACTAAAAATTTCATAATGAATGTATTGACTCAGTCAAAATGCCAAACACTACCCAAATTAAAACGTTGTTATCGAACACGCCCTGAATAAACTAGTTGGCAATAGAATATTAGTTAGCGTTCAATGTGTTTTTACTTTGGCAAATGAAGCAATGTCTATTTTTCTTATGGTAAATGAATCAAGGGGCCCTGCTCACCAAAAGACCTTTTAATTAGGTTCTGTAATTTTTCCAGTTCTAGGGAAAGTTACAAGGTAGTGAGCCTTCAAATGTGGGGCAACTAGCTGGTTTATTTCAGAACAAGTAAGTGTTAGATTTAGGGGGAAAATTAAGTGGGGGAAATTCTAAAGACGGGTCAAACACCGAGAGTGTGCTTGTTGATTTTACAAGTTTGCCCCTCATGGAATTGAACACAAAGAGGGATTAGTTAATAGCGGTAGTTAGTGAAAGGGAGGAGAAGTGAGAAATAAAGAGAGAAGAGAAGTGTGAGTGGGTAGACGGCAAGGGAAAGACTAACCGACCGGCGGGGCATGATTTCAGGGAGAAATTGACAGGGAAGAAGATAGGTGGGCGAAAAACAGTGTCGCCGATGAGGTTAAAGAAGGGAGTGCTGTATGAGGACCGTCCCAAAGGAGGACTTGGTGAGCAGTGGAAGAGAAAGCTGCGGAGGAGCAGAATCTGCCCAACGCGACGCATACACCTGTGGAAGGGTCAAGTGAAAGTGAGTCCTGTACATCCCCTAAATTAACTTTGTGAAGTAGAATTTTATGTTTATATGCATGACTGTTGGTAGATTAGGGGATGGTTGAATGGAGTTGTGAATGTGCAATGGGTGGGAAATGAAGGATGGAATAGAGGACCGTCAGTGCATGGGTGTTGTGATGTGAATTGAGGAGGGTGTGGTGGGGTGGTGATGGGATGAGGGAGAGTGAAAAATGATGTGTTTACCGTGGAATCAATAGAGGGGTACCCGGGTACCACGTTTCTGTAATGGGTAAACGGAGGTGAAGTACATAAGTATCAAAAGTGAAAGTGACCTTGTGTGAGTAATGGGGGGAACCAGTGCCCATAAAATGTTGGTGTTAACACTAAATTGGGGTGTAATTTGGAGTGGTGGAGTGGGGTGGGTTAGATGTGTGATAGTTTGTTTTTGCTATATGTGGACCACATTATCACCTAAGGTGAACCGCGCAGTTCATGTTGTTTGAACATCTTGTTGGAAATTTCCTAATAATTCTGTTGAGTGCTAGTGTGGCAGTCTATGTTGGTGTTTAGGTTGGGTGTGGTAGGTGGGGTGGGTATTGTGGAAGGATGTTGGTAATTGTAGTGTGTACATCACTGTTTGAGCGTAGGTGCACCCAGGTGTACCCTTTATAGTAGCCTGATCAACTGAGGCATAGATTGTGGGTGTGAGCAATAGGGTAGGAATGAAATGTGTTGAGATGTTATTAGGAGAGGTTACATATGTGGTGTTGTGATGTGGGTAGGGTACAGGGGGGGATGTTGATTGCGTGTACCAATGGTTACGTGTAGGTATACCCAGGTGTACGTCCGTTTGCAACATGATAAACAACAGCAGAACATAAGGGTTGGGAGATGTTGGGGGGAGGATGGAAGCAGCTAGGGCAATGACGTAAGTGGAATATATGTTCTTGTTGGTATATGACGATGTTTGTGGTGTTGTCTAATATGGAGATTTCAAGCATGGAGCTGTGTAAACGTCAGAGAGGCATTTAGACTCAGGCCACCTATGTTAGCAGCTCAAGGTCCGATAGTGATGATGACGGCAGTGAGTAGCAGGCAAAGGAGGAGGGGAAGGACGATGCCGTAAGCAGCTCATCAGTGTCAGGGGAAGCTGAGGTGAGTAGCAACAGTGGGGGGGGCGCCATGCCTGAGCTCTGATCGAAGAAGCGACATGACAAGGGCCGCATAGGTGATGTGGGTGTGTCGGAGAAGCAGTCAAAGAAAGTACGTAGAATGGGCAGTTACAGTGACATTCAGCATAAGAAGCCCATTGGGGAGGCCGTGGTTGATGTTGTGCTCAGGCATCGATGCACATTGAAAGCTGTGTGTAGTCTGAACACTGAGTTAGAGGAGGTGCAAAAGTCGGTTGTGGAGGGAAGAGCATGGAGACCCGTTGTTGAAGTACAGGCCATTTGTAATGGATAGACACCTAGTACAGGCCCTGATGGAATGTTGGAATCCAGAGATGAAGGCATTCAAGGTTGGTTCTAGGGAGATACCGTTCAGTGTGTATGATGTGGCCCTGCTGACGGGACTCCCTATGACGGAAAATGTGACATTTGATCGGGGGGCAGGTGCATCTGAGGTAGAGGATGTTATAAAGCCAGCCATGGACGACCATCTAAGCAGAGAGAGAAGCAGGCAACGGACTGGTCGTTCAGACGTGCGCTTGTACAGGAACTACGTGTCAGTTATCGTGGAGTTGTGCAACCAGAATAACACCCCTGAGAGGTTGAACTTGTTCAGGAAGTTGTACTCGTTAGTGATGAGTGGGTTGCTATTCCCACGCACTACTGATAGTGTGGCGTGGGAATTGATTGGGATGACTGAAGACGTGGAAGGCATGGGTGAGTACAACTGGTTAGCGGCCATGTGGAGCTTCCTTGAGGAAGCAATAGAGGACACAAAACAGAAGATCCGTGTGAAGAAGAATTTGCAAATGGCTGACTTTGCAATGATGCTTCAGGTACGTGACAGTATTATGTGAATGTGTTGTTGAGTTCTTATCGTTAAGTGAGTGACGAAGATGAACGTCTGCTTTGATGTGTGTCCAACAGGCATGGTTCTATGAGCATACAAATTTGTGTGCTCATATAGATGAAAAGTGCATGCCACGGATTACAAGTTGGATGAGCTTATACATTGGTCACAAGTACAATGCCATAGTGCTTATTTCGTCCGTGAAGGATAACTAGGTGCGCTACAGCGTGTCTTAATCTGTGGTGAGTTTTGCGCTGTACTTAGTGTTTGTGGTAATGGTAGTGTTTGATTGTGCCGATGGTCCCTTTCTTGGAAGTTCAGGAGGTGGAGAGAGGAGAACCGACAGTGCAGGCTTTCTGTGGCACTGATGAATTCCAAGCATACCTGGCCAACGCACAGGTATGAAATAAATGTATGTGTATACCGATGTTGTGGCTTCCAATGTTGGAGGCACACATCCGCAGTACAGGCAGACACAGTTGTATTTAGATGCATGTGTGTGTCCTATGTTAATGTAGATTCGGGACTAGGGCTTGGGTTATGTCGTCCTGGTGATAAAGTTGAGATGCATGCGAGCGGCATGTCATGCAATATATATATTTTTTTGCATCTGATGATGTCGCATCGGGGTGATCGAGAGTGTAATTATGGGGCACGTATATGTTGGGAGGTGGGTAGTCCATACAAACATGTGTGGCAGTGGTTAGTTTGCGTTATATGTTCATAAATTGCGTGACATCAAGTTTCAGAAGTAAAAGCTGTACTGTGCACTGATTTGTTACGGTCAATATTGCAGGGTATCCTAAGCATGGAGGAGCGACTTTGAAGGGCCAGAGAGGCACTGGGCCTGGAGAAAGAGGCCCATACTGCCACGAAGAAGAAGCTAGAGTATAAGATGACATTAGTCATGGCTAGGGGAGAAGCTGTTGGAGTGCATAAGGGTTTGGTGCTGTCATCGACTCGGGACGGTAGCGGGATGCCTATGACACAAGTGGCAGAGCACCTGACTGTAAGGACCGACGTGACGTCCGCTGCGTACTAGGGGAGGGTGGACTTGGACCCAGTGCCGGTACTGAAGGATGCAAGAGCCCATGTCAGGGTGAGCAGAGAGTTACATTGTCGGTTGACGCGAGAGATGGTGACATGTTATAGCATGTGAGGAGTAATGTTGAAGAAGGAGATGAAGGTCAGGAGGGGTCATCCAGCCTCACGCGGTAGGGAGGTGAGGCAAATACGTCAACCATTGCGAACAGGATACGGAGAGTTCCTCGGAGGTGGAATCCTTATGTGATGCAGACATCTCCGTATGTGAACCCCGAAGCTGCCATGGGAGTGAGGAAGCGCAAAGCCAGCATTGTATGCTGTTGTTGGGAACGGTCCAAAAAAGGTGAGCACACACGCAAGCGAGGAACTAAAAGCACAAGAAGTCATATCCCGCAATTCGAAGAAGCAGACCATCTCGGCAGGTACACATGCAGTCCTCCCTATGGGCCTCGAGGGAAATGAACAGGAACCCTCGTTCGTGCATGCATGCAGTGAGGTAAAGGTTGATACTAACTGGACGTGTATGTGGTGGCCTAATCATATGAATGCGAAGCTAATTGTGTTATGTTTGTCTAATTCAATAGGGAGGAACAGAACCCATGGAGATACCGACAATGATGGAGTCGGAGGAGGCACAATTGGGGAACACCGAGGAAGCAACACTCAGAGTAAAATGTGTACCTCGTGTAACGCATGCTATTGCAGCTGAAGCTGTGCTAGGTACAACTGTAATTGGTGAGGTTGGTATTTCGTGTAAGTGTCGAACACGTTCCGAGCACTGGTTTTTTGGGTGGACATGTGTATAATGATGTATATATACATATATAAACTTACATATACATATGTGTGTTGTGGTATGTATACATACATATGCACACCCCCCCCCACACACACACACATATATATATATATATATATATATATATATATATATGTATGTATATGTATGTGTGTATGTATACACACACACACACACACACACACACACACACACATAGACACACACACACGCACATATATATATATGTGTGTGTGTGTGTGTGTGTGTGCGTGTGTGTTTGTGTATATATATATATATATGTATATACACACACATATATATACACACACACACACACACACATATATATATATATATATATATATATATATATATATATATATATATGTGTATATATATACATACATATATGTATGTATATGTGTGTGTGTGTGTGTGTGTGTGTGTGTGTGTGTGTGTGTGTATATATTGTAAAACTCCGGAAAATCAAATGAGAGAAATTTTACGGGGTAGTATGTAAAACCCCGGAAAATCAAATGTGGGAAATTTTGTGACATGGACCAACCCCCGTAATCCAAGTCGTTCTAAAACCTCTTTCGCCATGAGTTGTGTCTTTTGAAATTTGTCTAAAATATTTATTTATTTATTTTTTACCTGGAATATTTTGTCTTCCTTGGTTTAAATAATTACGCATTTTGGCTTATAACTCAATTACTTACTCCTTTCATTTATTTTTCCCTCTTATCTATTTTATTTTGAAATTTAATTTTTCCTCCCAAATTCACCCAAATCAAACCCTATAATTGTGTTTATTTTCCTTCTTTTTTTTTTCCTTTTATTTTCTTTCCTTTTTCCTTCTCCTCTTCTCTTTCCTTTTTCTTTTTTTTCTCTTTCTTTTTCCCCCACAAAACGGTAAACCCCCCTCCTATGCCTTACCCTAACCGTGGAGTATTTCCCCCCCTCACATTTATTTCTCATTCTCTCTTTCTCTCTCTCTTTCTCTCTCCCCCCCTCTCTCTCGTTCTTAGCCACGCGCCGCCACTACTACCACTACCGGACCACCACGCCGCCCTCTCCCTTGGTGGTAAGTGGGGTGCATTCCATAGACCCCACGCATGAGTATTCCAACCTTTGAAATTTCTTTTTTTTTTTAAAATAGATGTATAAATCGTGGTTTATGCAAATTTAAGGAGGAAGCATTAAACTCCATTTTTTTATGTTATTTTCAGATTTGATGCATGAAGAATGCGACCCCCAAATCACTTTTCTACTGAATCTATATCAAGGTAAGTGTGCAATGTTTCTTGAACTTTTGGTATCAAATTGTAGGTTTCCTTGACTTAAACGACTTGGGTGAGGGGGAAGGACCATTAGATTGTTATGAGGGTTATTCCGAGACTAAAGACGTGATTATTGGGGGAAAAAAGATTGGATTTTGGATTGAAGTTTGATCAGGGGCATGCCATTTTTGAAGACAGAAAATACATGTAACTTTAAAAAATTATTCCTGTCGATATTATGACCTAAAAATTGTCAAATTTGGATGGTAGGTAGGACAAGGTCTTTTCTGCACTACGCCTTTTGAATTGATGGATTTCAATGTGTATCGAGAGAGTTATGATCTGTTTATGGGAGACTATCCAGGCTGGGACAGTTAAAGATAGTTTGTATATTTTAGGATTTTTGACCTAGGTACTAAGAGAATTAGCAAAACACAAAACATGAAAGTTGTAGAGGACAAGCTCCTCTTTCTGTAATGGGCAAGAAATTGAGTTTCAAACATCGGGTGCGGACATTATGGGACTAGGAAGTCGGGCTAGGAAATCTGGGCTGGGCCTGCTGGGCTGGAAAGTGGGTTGCAGTTATGGTCACTTTGAAAAATTCACCCAGGGTGAGTCGGTGAGCCAAAAATCATCAAATTTTTATGGCGAATGCCTTGGGATGTTTTGCATAGCCTCGTTTTAGAATTGGGCCAATTGGGATAGCATAGCCCATGTTACAACCATTTACCATGGACTGTCCAAACCAAGACAGTTAGTGACACCGCTAAAATATGTGAGAAAACGACCTAGTTCGAGATGGAACTGAGTGAAATCCCGAACATAACAAGGGTAGGGGACGACTCAAAGTTTCTGGATGGGGCTAGAAAATTTAAATTGGACATCGGGTCTAGAAGTTGGGGCCTCTAAAGAGGGCCCAGATTCAGGCCGAACCTGGACCCTAGTATGGGCTTGAATTGGGGGCCCTAAAGACATGGGTAAATTGTATAAAATTTTTGGAAGTAAGGAAAAAGTCAGGAGTATAATCTATTTGAGTTTAGACTGAGTGTGGGCTATGTTTTGGCCCAGGTGAGGCACAGTAAGTTTGGAATAGTAACCAAGCCCGTAACTTATACGGTATCCAGGTAACAATCATACCCTAACCCTTTCTCGTGTGGTTTGCAACTGTGTGTGTATTGAACATGGTAAGAACTGTCCTGTCTACTGATTTTAAAGGAACGATGGCATGAGTTAACTGAATGTAACTACGAAGTAGAATCTGCATGACGTGATATGCTATGAAATTGAAACCTTGTCATGTTTTGTTGGAAATTCCTGCTTTACTGCTGTGGGGCTGACATTAGGGGAAGTGGCTAAAGTTGAATGAACTTACTTATGCTAATTCGATCTCTAATAAGGAGGGTTAAGATTAGTAAATGAGAAATGAAATTAGAGTTTCATGGTGTTACAAAGTGGTATCAAAGTTCAGGTTAGCTGACCTGAAGGCTCACCTAAAAGACTGTAAAAAGTTAAGGACTAAAACTGGTAGACTTAAGGACCGTTCGGAGGGTGAGTCTAGTATTTGGTAGGGGCTGCATACATCTTCATATAGTGTTAAATGAATACATGATTGTGGGTTGGATGCATATCTTATATGTACTTACTTTGTATAGGAATAGAGGGCGCCCAGCACTGTGATTGTATAGGAGGTCCTTGTTTGCATGACCAGTTAGCTAAGGAGCCAGAGAAGAGTGTGTGGGACCACATGCGGCACGTGAGGTAGGTGTTAGCCAGATATCTGGAGGATAGGCCCAATAGCTGTTTGACGATTGAGAATAACCCAGTGGTTTTTCTGTTACTGGCTCTGAAGGGGGACCCTAAGTGGTGCTATCGAGTCGATGAGCTGCACCCCTAGGCTTGTGATCCCGGCCCGTGGGGGAGGTGTTGTTGGTGCAGCTGGGAGCCTATGGGGATTAATATAAATGACCTAATAAAGTACTTAGACTAGAGAGACCCCATAACTGGAGCGTATTCCCACAGCTAGTAAGGAGGATGCCCTACTCCCGGGAGATGAGCTTACAGATGAGGAGGGAGACTCTAAGGAAGATGGAGATGACAATGGAGGAGGCGAACCCCGAGAAAGACCCTAGTGAGAGGGAACCTATGGAGGAGGAAGATCCCGAGAAGGACCCTGATGAGGACCCTGAGGAAGACCCTAGTGAGAAAGAACCTATGGAGAAGGAAGATCCTGATGAGGACCCTGAGGAGGACCCGAGCGAGGGGGAACCAATGGAGCAAGAGGATCCTGAGGAGGACCTTAAGGAAGATTCTGAGGTGAGCGAGGGATAGTTGATGGGAAGTGAAGACCAGGGAGAGGAAAGGAGGGAGTTCATTATGTAGGATGACCAAACTGGGGGACCTGAGAGTTTGGAAGTAGAGATAGATTCTGATTCTGCAAAGAGGATGGGTGAGTTTGTGACTGGGATGACTCGCTGGAAGCGGGGCAGATGTGGTTGGATGTGTAGGGGTACTTGTCCATTAGACGCCTCCGACCAGTAGCAGCTCAGAGTAGTTAGAAGGCTTGTTTTTCTTTCTCGTTGCGTTAAAGTAGGGTTGTTAGTTATCTTTCTGATTCTGTTATCAAGCCACAGTGGCTAATAAAGTTATAAATTATGATGTAATGGAAAGTATTAGTGTGGAACACTATGATGTTAGAATTCATTTTATACAATAAACTTTCCCCGAATTATCTAAATGTCAGTGTTTTCTGTTGTGAAAGATGTGAAATATGTGGACATGATACCTGTATGATGTGAATTGCATGAGTATAGGATGTAGTGATTATACCACATGGATGTGTTGAAATGCTGAAATCGAACACCTGCCAAATGTTGTCTGATGCACTAGTATGTACTGTGTTATTGAACCCCGGTAGTAAGTAGAAAATGAACTATTAGGAAGGGAACTAAACCCAACTTATTTTCCGAACAGGATGGCGGAAAATAATAACAAATCTCAAACCGGATCTCATCATGCTGTGAGAGTCCCAGGAAATCAGGAGGTTAACATGTTGACCCTCCGAGAACGGCTGGAGGCCCTACGTCCCAGGAATAGGAATGGATCTTGTAGCTGGGTGGACGAGATTAATCTGCCCGCTGGAGCTGAACTCACTAACTTGTTGCTGTTGAAGATGCTACAGAAATAAGGGGAACAGTTGCGACTCCAGAATGAGCAGTTGCAGAGACTAATAGAGGTTCAAGAGAAAAAGGTTAAGGAGGACAACTCCTATATGTTTAAAAGGTTCGTAAGCCATCACCCACCCATCTACGATGGCACTCCCGACCCTGAGACTTTTGAGGATTGGATTAGGTGCATGGAAAAACTATTCGACGCACTCCAATGCCCTGAGGAGTGGAAGGTGGGCTTCGCTGTATTCTATTTGAAGGACAAGGTTGACTTATAGTGGGCCACGGTAAGGGAGAGACAACACGAACCGGGATTTGATTGGAACAAGTTCAAGGAAATGATCAAGGATCATTTCTACCCTATCTCCCCCCAAAAGGCCAAGGAAGGCGAGTTCATGCAACTGCAGTAGGGGAACATGAGCGTACTCAAGTACGCCTCTAAATTTATGGAGCTCTCACGATTCGCCCCAGCCTTCTTAGCTGACGAAAGGCTGAAGATGAACCAGTTCGAGGCCGAGCTGAACCCCACCATCAAAGAGAGGATGTCAGGATGTCAGTACGCCTCCTACGTTGACCTATACGACACTGCGGTCAATGTAGAGAGGGTGATGAAAGAGCGGAGTAACTATTTCAACGAGCAGCAGGGAACCAAGAGGAAGGGGGATAACCGAGGCAACTTCCAACTGCAAGAGCAATATCGTCGGCCTACCAGAAATCAGTACCTGAACGGTATTAATTGGGGAGGCCAGCACCCTAATACATGGCTAAAGGTAACCTGCAACACTTGTGGGAAGTTGGGTCACTATGCCAAAGAATGATGTTTTGTGAAGAGGCGCTTTTATTGTGGAAGCCCTCAGCATCAGGTTCGGGACTGCCCACTTCATCCACCTCCTACTGGACAAGGGCAAGGTTAGGGTCAAAGGCAAGGGCAGCGGCCCCAACAACCGTATCAAAATAGGGGAGGGTAGGTGGTCAACCCTAACCAGCAAAACCGGGCACCTCAGTAAACTCAAGCCCGACCCCCTACTAACTGCCCCGGAACAATGGGGGCAGAGTTTATGTGATGCGAAAGGAGGAAGAAGAGGATGCTCCTAATGTTGTGACGGGTACTGTCTCTCTCCTAACTCAGCCAGTAGATGTTTTGTTTGATTCAGACGCCACACACTCCGTTATTTCTGTTAAGTTGGTTGAGACATTAGGACTTATCCCTACCCGTAAATCTTCATTGCTATCTGTGACTCTCCCTGATGGGAAGATTATGACGTGTGAGGAGTTATACGAGGATTGCCCTATTAGAATGTATAAATTTGAGTTCCTAGCAGACCTATATAGGTTTGAGTTAACCGATTTTGGGGTTATCTTGGGGATGGAGTGCCCAAGATGATAAATCACCCTGAAGGGATCCAATGGGGAGAAGGTAGCGCACAGGGGCCAAAGACCCAGAATGGGAGTGAAATTGGTGCTGGTAATGAAAGCTCGCGAGTTGTTAGAGAAAGGATGCGAGGGATCCTTGTGTCATGTAGTGAAACCGAGGATGCGAAATCTTCCCTGGAGGACATTCCCGTGGTGAGGGAATTTTCAGATGTGTTTTCCGATGAAATCCCGGGTATACCACCCCTTAGAGAGGTGGAGTTTTGTATCGACATGACCCCTGAAGCCGTCCCAATCTCTAGAGCACCTTATTGGATGGCACCGGCAGAATTGAAAGAGCTAAAGGCATAATTGGAGGAGCTTTTGGAGAAGGGGTATATCCGACCTAGTACATCCCCGTGGGGAGCCCCGGTTTTATTTGTGAAGAAGACGGACGGTACCCTAGGACTGTGTATAGACTACCGAGAGCTGAACAAAATAACAGTCAAGAACCGTTAACCTCTCCCCAGAATGGACGATCTATTTGATCAAGGACCTTTTCTAAAATAGACCTTCGTTTGGAGTACCATCAACTTTGAATCCGCGATGAGAATATATTCAAGACTACCTTTTGTACTCAGTGCGGACACTATGAGTTCGTGGTGATGCCCTTTGGCCTCACCAACGCCCCGGCAGCGTTCATGGACCTTATGAACAGGGTCTTCAAACCCTACTTGGATCAATTTATGATAGTATTCATAAATGACATCCTAATTTACTCGAGGACCCCAGAGGAGCATACCCACCACCTACGGACAGCCCTGGAGGTATTGCGTTGTACGCCAAATTATCGAAGTGTGCGTTTTGGTTGAGGAAGGTAGCATTCTTGAACACGTAGTATCCAATGAGGGAGTGTCAGTGGACCCCAAAAAGATAGATGCCGTAATAAACTGGCCCAGACCTAAGAACCCAAGGGAAGTAAGGAGTTTCTTGGGTTTAGCAGGATACTATCGTAGATTTGTTCAAAATTTCTCAAAAATAGCCACCCCGCTCACCAACTTGACCAGGAAGTCACTAAGTCTGAATGGACGAAACAATGTGAGGAAGCATTCTAGGAGCTGAAAAAGAGACTGACGAGTGCGCCGATACTGGCCTGACCTACTACTGACAACAATTTCGTAGTGTATAGTGATACCTCCAAGAATGGTTTGGGGTGTGTGTTAATGCAAGTGGGCCGTGTTATAGCTTATGCCTTACGGCAATTGAAGACTCATAAGCCGAACTACCCGACTCATGACTTGGAATTAGTAAATGTTGTGTTTGCTCTTAAGATCTGAGGCATTACTTGTACGGGGTACGCTGTGAGGTTTTCACTGATCACCAGAGTTTGAAATACATCTTCTTGCAAAAGGATCTAAACCTGAGATAGACAAGGTGGTTAGAGTTCCTGAAAGATTACGATGTTCATTTTCAGTACCATCTAGGGAAGGTTAACCTAGTGGCGGATGCATTGAGTCGTCGGCTGTACCTAGCACTAAGCTGTTTACTAGCACTTCCGAAGGAGTTGTGTGAAGAATTTCGGAAGTTAGAACTCAACGTGGTCGCCCCAAGGGCAAAGCCTATACTATGCACCTTGGAAGCGCAGTTAACACTCATTGAGGAGATTCGAGTAGCTCAGGCGACGGACCCCCAACTCGAGTGAATCAAGGAGGAAATATTAGTGGGAAAGGCACCCGAGTTTATAATTCATGAGGATGGAACCATTCGATTTCATAACCGAGTGTGTGTGCCCGTCGTAGAGGCACTTCAGAAGAAAATCTTGGACGAGGGTCACAATACTCCACACTCGGTACACCCTGGCATAAATAAGTTATATAAGGACCTAAAGCAGACATTTTGGTGGAGTAACATGAAATAGGAAGTAGCCGATTATGTGACAAAGTGCCTAACTTGTCAAAGGATGAAGATAGAACATCAACAACCAACAGAACTCTTACAAACCCTGGATGTTCCCGAGTGGAAGTGGAACTCAGTATCTATGGATTTCATGGTGGGTCTACCTTTGACTTGGCGGAAGAATAACGCGATCTGGGTTATTGTGGATAGGCTCACAAAAATCGCGGACTTCATAGTCATGAGAAATACTTGGACCCTGGACCAGTTAGCTTGAATATAGCTCGAGGAGATAGTGCGACTACACGAGGTACCTAGCTCTATCGTGTCAGATCGGGACACCAAGTTTTAGGCGGGTTTCTGGCAGAAGTTACAGTAAGCATTTGGGACGTTGCTGCATTTTAGTACTGCATTCCACCCAACTACGGATGGGCAAACCGAACGCACCATTCAAACAGCAGGAGATATGCCAAGGGCTTGTACTTTCGACTTTAAGTGCAAGTAGCTGGCACTGATCCAGTTCTCTTACAACAACAGTTACCACAGAGCATTGGCATGGCCCCGTACGAGGCACTGTATGGGAGAAAATGCAGAACTCCACTCTGTTGGCAGGAGATCGATGGAGCCTTGACTATTGGGCCGGAGTTAATCCAAGCCACCACGGATAAAATAAGATTAATCCAGGAACGTATGAGAGCCACCCAGAGCTGCCAGAGGAGCTATGCCGACTGGAGGCGTAGGCCCTTTGAGTTCTAAGTAGGAGATCAGGTATTCCTTCGAGTTTTCCTAATCAAGGGAATCGCGAGATTTGGGATGGCAGGAACGTTTAACCCGAGGTACATCGGGCCGTACCCAGTCATACAGAAAATTGGGGAAGTAGCTTATCAACTAGAACTACCGCCCAAATTTCCTAGAATGCATAGTGTATTCTATGTGTCATAATTACGGAAATATATTTCAGATCCCTCACACATAATCGAGCCCGATCTCATACAGCTCCAGGAAGACCTGTCGTACGAGGAACAGCCGGTACGGATCCCGGATAGATGGGAAAAACACCTCCGTAGGAAGACGGTGCCCCTGGTAAAGGTCCTTTGGGCCAACCACGAGATGTCTGAACTACTTGGGAGCCGAAGCAGGAAATGCGAGATAAATACCCTCACTTGTTCCTGTAATCATGTATGTGTAGGTTTCGAGGACGAAACCTTTTAAGTGGGGTAGTATGTAAAACCCATTTGATAAATAGGACTCTAAATAGAGTCTTAGGTGGAAAAGCGTCTCATGATGTGTTGTTTGGGCAGCAACCGACTTATGATCATATCAAGGTGTTTGGGAGTTTGTGTTTCGCTAAAATTAGGCCCAAAGATAAGTTTATGTCCCAGAGTAGGTGATGTGTTTTTGTGGGATACCCACTTAGACAAAGTGGTAGAAATTGTATGACGTAGAAACTCAAGAAATCTTTGTGAGTAGAGATGTAATTTTTTTTGAAAATATTTTCCCTTTCCGAAACTCCAAACCAGATTTGCACGCAACACACCAGCAGAAAAATTCAAGAAGAAACACTTGGATTGAAGATTTTGATGATGGTACAGCTCAATAGGCTAATGAAGAAACAAGCCCAGATGACTTGGATAGTACTGAACTCAGGGGGATTCCACCAGTGGAGTGAGCAGGCGAATTGGGCCGTCATATGGGCCTAGAAACTGGGACACCTTTGAGACATGAGTTGGGCCAACAAACAAGCAGAGGCCCAACAATGATGGGTAGCAACCTGGAGGACACACACCGAGGTACTAGTACGGTGAGTGAAATAGGCCGCGGGCTACAGATCAACAATCCAGAAGAGTTGGGCCACGACTTACTCTCACCAAATCGAAACCAACATAACTCTAGCAATATTAAAGGTCCAAGAGAGCGTGGATATGGGCATTAGACATGCACAACGATGAAAGAAGACGCCCCGCCATATGGACAACTATATTTGCTATAGTGCCACACCAGAAGACCTTTTCTCTACTATTACTCCATTGCAAAAGGAATCCTCAGGTACGCGGTATCCTCTAGCAAATTATGTCACATGTACTAAGTTCTCTTCCTTTCACCAAAATTTCTTAGTAGCTATCACAAAGGTTGTTGAACCAAAATATTACCATGAAATGGTAAGACATTCTGAACGGACAGAAACCATAGCTGCTGAGATAAGTGCTTTGGAAGCAAACAAGACTTGGATCATCATAGATTTGCCCCCGGGAAAGAAACCCAAAAGTTGCAAATGGGTTTATCAAGTAAAATACAATTCGGATGGCTCTATTCAGTGTTACAAAGTGCGTCTAGTCGTTCATGGTGATCACTAGCTTGAAGGCTTCGACTTTAATGAAACATTCACTCCTGTAGCCAAGATGACTAGTGTGAGATGCTTCTTAGTTGTGGCTGTTGCCAAAGGATGGGCTTTACATCAGATGGATGCAAATAATGCATTCTTGCATGGAGATTTGGAAGAAGAGGTACATATGAGTATGCCTCCCAGGTTTACATCCAGTGCTAAGAACAAGTTATGCAAGCTACAAAGGTCCCTTTGTGGGCTTAGACAAGCTCCATGACAATCGTTTGCCAAGCTCTCCTTAAAGCTAAGTGACTATGGATTTATTTGTTCCTATGCTGATTACTTGTTATTTACTTATTGTCAAGGAACAATATTCATGGCATTATTAGTCTATGTGGATGATATTGTGATTGCTGCAAATGCCCCTGAGGCATGTACTAAGTTTAAAGCTTATTTGAATCAATGTTTTAGTATAAAGGATCTTGACTTCTTAGAATATTTTTTAGAGATTGAGGTGGCTTGTGGACCAAAAGGTCTCTTTCTATGCCAATGCAAGTACGCCCTGCAAATCATTGATGAATTTGGTTTGTTAGGGGCAAAACCGACAGATTTTCCAATGGAAGAAAATCACAAGCTCGCTCTAGCTTCAGGATGACTACTGAATGATGCTAGTAGATACCGACGCCTGATTGGAAGAATCATTTATCTCACCATCACCCGTCTAGATCTCATATATGTCGTGCATATTTTGTCCCAATTTATACAAAGTCCCAGGGAGGAGCATATGAATGTTGCCAGACAAATGTTGCGTTATGTGAAAGGCACAGCAGGCTGTGGCATCCTCTTATCAACTAAGAATAATTTGCAACTATATGGATTCTATGATTCAGACTGGGGAGGATGTCCTCTCTCAAGAAGATCCTTAGCCGGATACTTCATCATGCTTGGTGATTCTCTTATTTCTTGGAAAACCAAGAAACAAGCTTCCGTTTCAAGATCATCTGCAGAAGCTGAGTGTAAAGCCATGGCTATGACTACTAGTGAGTTGGTATGGATACGATCCTTTTTGGCCTCTCTAGGAGTATTTCATACACAACCCCATGAAACTCTCTTATGATAACCAAGCTACTCTCCACATAGCACAGAATCCATTATTTTATAAACGCACAAAACATATTGAGTTAGATTGTCACTTTGTGCGCAAAAAAATTGAAGCCGACCTACTTGAGTTTTCTTACATCAGGTCCCAATAACAACCTGCATATATTTTCACCAAGGCTCTCGTGAAGAAGCAATTTGGTCATTTATGAGACAAGTTTGGCCTATTGAATCTATACGCTCTAACTTGAGGGGGAGTGTTAAGGGATTTATAAACCATATTATATTGCAATCATAAATTAGGTAGTATTCTATTTCATGTAAGATTGCTTTTCCTAATTTTAGTTGGCTTAGATTTGCTTGCCTAGCCGACTACCTCATGGGAATAGCATGTAGTGCATGTAATGGGAGTCTCCATGTATTTAAAGCAACGACATGGCCGGTATCAAAGCAGGTTGAAGAATATTAAGGCTCCGTTTAGATCTTGGAAAATTTGGTAGAAAGAAAAAAAATTTGGAAAAATCACTTTTTTTCTTGTGCTTCATTTAGAGAAAATCACAAAGAAAAAAATATGAAAAAAAGTTAGGTGGAAAAATTGTTAGAAATAAGTGATAAAATTTTCCTCATAAAATAACGAGGAAAATTTGAGGAAAATTCACAACCTCCTCCAATATCACATTACTTAGATGAAATAAATATTATTCAAGTAGTTCATCAACATTCAAATTTCTCATCCAAATTCATGTATTTTTTCCTCCCTTCAAACAAGAAAAAAACCCTCATTTTCTCTCTATATTTTTTTCCTTCACATTTTTTCCTTCAATTTTTCTTTCCACCAAATTTTTTAAGCACCAAACAAAGCCTAAGAAAATCAGCACATTGTTCACAAAATAATAGAAATTCCTCATATTTTGACAGCTTTTGCCTTTGCCTACAATTTCTTTAAAAAAAAATCCTTTTCTAACTTTGGTAAAATTGCAATATTTTTTTATTGGGTGAGAACACGTTCCTTTATCAAAGTGCTTTGGACCTGCAACCAGGGAACAGCTCCAAACTTCCAAATAACCTCAAAAAAAAAAAAAAAAAAAAGGCATCAAGTGCACATTATCATCATCAGCAGAAAAAAGCTGGAAGCGTCTCCGTCACCATTTGTAGAATGAAGTACTCTTTTGGCTATTTGAGTCAATCGGCTGGCGGAAAAAAATTTCGAGAAGTCTAAACAAATGCCTTTAGTATGCAAAACTTTGAGCATAATATGCATAAAATATGTATGCAGAACTTTGAATATGATAAATATATGTTAAAATCACATATTCAAAACTTTAAATATAGTATAAAAATATGCCAACATTTAAATCTAATAATCAATATACGTTGGTTGAAATGATTTGGTACTTGTTCCTCTAAAGTAAGGTCTTGCGTTCGAGTCTTGTGAACAGAAAAAATCTATGACGGGAAAGCTCTACTCTTTATTGGGCTAAAAAGTAGCTCAACTCCAGTAAAATGGAAGATCTAAGATTTAAAAAAAAAAATCTAAACATAACACGTGAAAATTTAAATATGGCCATTAACATTATTTTTAGAAAAAAGGTTAAAGGCACAAAGGCCTCCATTTCATGAAAGGTGATGGGGTGCCCCACCTGAGGGTGTTCGCCTGGTGTTTCCTGCAAAATGGATTGTGCGAAAAAAAGTTCCAATGAGCAACAAGCTTCCAATTCTGATCAAATAACAACTGTGTGAATGCAAGGCAGAGCCGAAAACATGGGAGAAATTGTACCAGAAAAATCAATGGCTTTGAGACCACCCCAAGAAGAAGACAAAGAAGATGAAGATGAATACACCGTGGTTGTGAAAAGAAAAACTTAGCTTATGGTTCCACCCACTGGGAATGAGGTTCCAACTTCTAAAAATGCCCATTTCTTTAAACCCTTGTTAAACCTCTCAAATCAAACATGTTGGTGTAAAATTCAGTTTGATGGATATGTATTTCAGTTTGTCATAGACAAGCTCAGTGTCAAATAAACTGAGATAGACAATCTCAGTGTCAAATAAACTGAGACTTCTAGACAGGTGCAATTACTCTTTTCCTAAAGACTCTATTCGCCCTCACGTGCAACAGAGCTACCTGAACAGGTCTTTGGGATACAAAGAAGCTTTCCCTATTTGAGTGTTGCACTCAGGAAGATAGGATCCTAAGTGTCTAAGACATGACAGATAGGGGTGTTCAAAAATATCCGAAACCAAATATTCGAACCAAAAATCCGATACCCGATCCAAAAATTCGGGTATCCAAACCGAAATATTCGAAAAATTCGGTTTTGGTACCTGAACCAAGAATTTGTTCCGATATTTGGTTCGGGTACAGGTCGGTCAATTTACAAATTCGGGTATCCGAAAACCCGATTTTTTACAAAAATTTTTTAAAAATTTTTTTTGTTTTCAATAACACTAAAACTTTGATGTGTTGCACTACTTGATTAGGATGTTTAGCATATTAATTTAGCATTTTGGATTTGGATTGTTTGAGTTCTAATCATTTGGACCATGAGCATGGTATGATGCTAAGGTACGATATTAATGAGCTTTTTAATGTGTGAAGTAATTGAAATTTAATTGTTATATGATGATGTTGTATAGTATTTTGGTTTTAGGGCACAGACAAGAATGGGTAATTAGGTATGTATGTGGTTTAGGGCATAAACAAGGAGCTGACCTATTAAGAAAATTACAACAATTATCCATAAAAAGGATCAAAAATGTTTGGATTAACATGCAACAAAATTGCTTGGCAAAAAAGAAAGGTTCACAAAAATTGGGTTATTGGGTAACCAAAAATCCGAATCGAAATTATCATGTATCCGATAATTTTCGGTTCGGATACGGTTCGCCATCTGTCCGACCCGAAATTTTGGTTACCCGATCCGAAATCTTTTTTGGTTCAGGTATCCAAACCACGTACACCCCTAATGACAGAAATTTTAGGAATTGTGGTGTTAATATAGTCTCTTGATCATGCCCAACAAAGTCATTACAATTCACATACTACCATGCCACATATTTATAGAGATATTTACACCTCTTCATGAAAGGATATCATCATTTCACAAACACCATTTTAAAAGGAAAATATTTCTTCATAAACACATCCTTTTCATTAAAAGGTATAAGTTAGTTAATCATCTAAACTAATCTGTACCTCTTCATAAATAATTAATCAAATTAATTATTTACCAAAAGGTGCATTGCAATAATTAATTATCAAGATAATTAATTATTATTTAGGCATAACTCAAAAATATATTTCCGTAACCATTTTTATGGAAATACTTATCTTATTAAATTTCCATCTAATGGAAATTACTCCAATAATCCCCCACCTTTTCCATAACAAATGGTTTCTTGAATTTCCGGAGGTCTCGTGCATAAATGGAGGTGTCTTGCGATTGAACCCCCATTTTAGTGACCTGTCTGTTAAATGATCAGGATAATATAGTAGGCAATGTTTTGAACCAGCTATCCTCTCTGACCACTTGCATCTAAGCCACACACAACACTTCCGTCCCAAATCATTTAGTAATTTAACAATATTAACGGTCATGTGTCATGTATCCATTTTGTAAGCAATATAGAGCCAAGCCCAAGCTCGATAGAAGTAGCCAAATTTCACACTTACTAGGTGAACCTCATCAATACCCTATAAAGTATTAATAGAAACATTTGAGGAATGAAACAAGTCACATCATTGATTAATTACAAACAACTTAATCAAATACTTATTTCTTACCCCCACTCACATGTTCTCTGTTGAGGTTCATTAAGAGCAAAAGCTCACCCTTCGTCGAATATATGAGTAACCTAACATTCCATTTGGATGATAATTATGATATTGAGCGCTAACAAGTTACACAGATGGTGTACTTTGACTCATTGAACTTAAGACTCGATCTTTCCACAAGCGTTAAGTTGGGGTGACTTAGTGCGGGCTTTACACTATGCATTCCAAAGTCATTAGAGCATTTTATGACTTTGATAACTATAACTTTGCAAACGTCTCAAGACTTGAAATTATTATATTAAACACACGTATATATTTATTTTTCCATCTGGATCCATTATCTTTGTAAGTCCTAATTATGCATGCATAAGACTCATAAAGTCAACTGAAATGATAACAAATTCTAGTTTTTAAACCTTGATATTTCAACCTCTCTAGCAAGGTTAATACATGAAAATAATTTCATACTTGCATCTAAGTCCAACTTGAAAGTATAATCATAATTTCAATTAACGGACTTGAAAACATATCACATCACCATATGAGTATAAATTACCCCCACCATTTACTCCAAGCTAGAGTAAATAACTATAGATTATCATATGTAAGTTCATGGATTAATGTAAATATGTACACATTTACATTCCATTCATGTACATTTAATTCTTTTGACTATACTAAGAATATATATGGTTGTAAACAAGTCCATAAGTTAAATTTATATCCATGGACTTCAAATTAATCATACTAAAATGTTATCACAGGTCCTTGTGGACTTCTAATATTTTAGCGTATATATATATATATATATATATATATATATATATATATATATATATATATATATATATATATATATATATATATAATCTCATGAAAATAAGTAAAATATTGTATTTATTTCCATCAAGAAGAAAACTTTAATCCTATTTAAGATCCATTCACATCGACGCATTAAATCATGCTATATAACCTCATGAATCATTAATACCATGTGAACAATTCCAAAACTAGAATAAATAACATCTCAATGTCTATAATAAAAACCATGCTAAAAAATGCATTAACAAGTCCAACCATACATCCATGAACTTATACATATTTTAGCAAATTAGAATCACATAGAAATAAATAAATTATATTTTACATTTATTTATATGAAGGGTGAATCATTTATCCTTACATTCACATTAAATATCGATCCATAAACCACATTTCATGAATCATAAAATCATGTGAATATTTTGTCCAAATGACATTTAAATATCCAACTAGATGTATGGACATCTATTTTACAAAAAAACATGGAAATAGCATACTCCCATCAAGAATAAAAGTATTTATCCTTAAAGCATATTAAGTTAAGGTACATACATTATAGTAAATTTTCATACCCCATGCAAATCTTTACAAAATTACTCTTAAATTCCCACCATATGAACCATATGATAGTAATAATAGCAAAATTATACTAATTGTAAACATGATCAAGCCAATGGATTAACAATATCAGTGGCATAGAAAATATAATTTTGCTCTTATCATCTTTAGTGACCATCTCATGCAACACCATGAAAATTATGCATAATTTTACTCCCTAAATTACTTCCACCATAAGAATATTTAATGATATTATAATTTGTCATCTCAATCCCTGATCACACAAGCTTGATTTTCATATTCCATAACAAATATTGCATTTTTGCCATCACGATATGCATTATTATAATAATCATGATCAATATTTAATCACCTGATAAATTATATACGATTACTGACACTCCATCATAGATCCACAATCCAATGATAAGATGATAATAATCAAGGGTTGATAGATTAGAAAAGAATAAGCAATGAGGTTAAATTCTTTTCAATTGCCTACTCACAAGATATTACATCCTATTTTGAGGGTATTAAACTAAGCCAAATTGAAAAGACAAAAACAAAAGAAAATTGAAAGTAACAAAGTGAAAGACACTTACCTTGTAATCAATTTGACACCAACTTCTTGTATTGCTACAATTGGATAAATTCATCCATCAAGACAAAGTCAAAATTAAAGTTGAGTGCATTTACGATTATTTCGGGATAATTTTCATATTATGGCCATCAATTCCAAATAAACCACTTATCTTCATGGACTTTACAATTTATTCACTACATAAACACATGGCCATAATACATTATTTTGATATCTGATCAAAATTTTTCCATGCTATAACTGGTATAAATATATACAATTATAAATCTCTTTAGATCTCATAATCAAAATTATACACACAACAGCCTCAAGACTGTTGCCGTGCTTTATTGTACAACAAATCAACATAATGTTGATTACATCAAGAGAAAATTAGTATAAAAAACATACCATAGTTATTGCATCCCTTTTACAATCATGTCTCTGTCTCCATCAAACACTCAATTGACAAATAAATAATCGGCTTCTTTGTATCAGACGAGTTAGAGCCTTTAGATTATTGGTCTAAAATTCGGTTTGATAGATACGTATTTCAGTTTGTCATAGACAAACTCAGTGTCAAATTAATTGAGGCTTCTAGACAGGTGCAATTACGCGTTTTCTAAAGACTCTATTCGCCCCCACGTGCAACAGGGCTGCCTGAATATGTCTTTGGGATACAAAGAAGCCTCTTCTATCTGCGTGTTACACTGACAAAGATAGGACCCTAAGTGTCCAAGACATGATAGAAATTTAAGGGATTGTGGTGTTAATATAGCCTCTTGATCATGCCCAACAAAGGCATTACCATTCACATGCCACCATGCCACATATTTATAAAGATATTCACACCTCTTCATGAAAGGATATCATCCTTTCACAAATATCATTTCAAAAGGGAAATATCTATTCATAAACACACCCTTTTCATTAAAACGCACCCTTTCATTAAAAGGCACTCTTTCATTAAAAGGTATAAGTTAGTTAATCATTTAAATTAACTTGTACCTCTTCATAAATAATTAATCAAATTAATTATTTACCAAAAGGTGCATAGCAATAATTAATTATCAAGATAATTAATTGTTATTTAGGCATAACTCAAAAATATATTTCTGTAATCATTTTTATGGAAATAATTATCTTATTAAATTTCCATCCAATGGAAATTACTCCAACAATACCCCACCTAAACGCCCTTCTTCTTTTTCTCAGTTCTCAAACCCAGAAACCCTGACATCCTTAGGATTACAAGGAGGGTTCTTTTCAGGGTTAGGCCAATGCCCCAGAACACATGGAAAGCATGGGTTGAGGATTTACAGCAAACCCCCCAAAATTTGTGGATTAAATTGGGGATCTTTGATGCTATTAGGGCTTCTACATACCTAATCATGAGGCATAATGAGTTGATTATTGGGTTGGGAGACAAATGGTGCCCTGAAACCAACACATTCATCTTCCCTTGGGGTGAGTCCACTGTTAGATTGGAAGATGTTATGATCTTAGGTGGGTTTTCTGTTTTAGGAGTTTTTGTTCTTAAGCTTCCTCCAAATAGCCGAGACCTTGAAGTAACCGAGTCAAAATTGGTTAATGGATGCTTATCGTGAAATTAGAAGGGCATATTGAAGTACAAGCCATAATATATGGATGAACCATTTCAAAGGCAAAGGAGGTGAGTTGGAGCATTTTGCATTTCTTTTTTGGTGGTTGTCTAGGCATGTTTTCTCCACAAATTCATATGGTATGATTAATCGAAATGTTTTTGGCATCGCCATTAGTCTTTTTAAGGGTGTTAAGGTTGCTTTTGCTGATGCTGTCTTGACTGTAATATATAGAGATTTAAGACTATTGGAAGAAAAAATTGTGACTTTCAATGAAGAAAGAGGTTATAGGTCAGATCTTGTTCTTTGGGCACCACTTCAAATAGTTCAACTCTGGTTTTGGGAGAGGTTTCCAAAGCCAAGTCCTAAACCGACCTCTTTGGTGCTTGGTGAATGGTGAGCCAAGATTGGCTAGGTGGCACAGTATTGATGAATTGCCAATTAAGAGCTTGTTGCAAGAAATCAAATCTGCTGGACACGGTTTTGTATGAAGGCCATATGCTTTACCTTTGGAGAACTGGGAGTTTCCTAGGTTCTATAGTGATAATGAGAGGGGGTGGTACCTGGATCCTGATGTAGATGATGTACTATTATCATTTGCTAGCTGTTTAAGGGCTTGTAAGTCTTGTGTGTTGAACTGTTTGGTGCAATACTTTCCACATAGAGTAGGAATGCAATTTGGAATGGATCAGGACATTCCTGGTTCGCATCCAAGATCAAGCGGTAATTCGGGCCCTGCTTGGATCTGCTACATGCCGCTGAATGGGTAGAAGCTGTATTTGCATGCTCGAGCAATCGATGGAGACGTTACGATCAAGTACTACAATTCGTGGAAGGAAGCATTTTTCGGTCATGGTGACCTGAAGAAAATGATGGGGCTTTTCCATGATTTGGACGGAAGTACGGAAGGTGAAGATAGGACAGCTCCTCTTTGTTCATCTCCCCCCACCCCCTTTACAGAAATGCAATTCGGAAAGCCATGTGTATGGGTTCAGCATTGATAGGAGTAGACGGGGACATAGGCAAGGGTAAGAACATTGCTTTGGAGGAAGATCATTGGGAAATACAACAGGGTGGAATCAACACATTCATAGGTAGTAACAACAAGCATTCTGAATCGAAGAGCAACAGTGATTCTGAAGACCGATCATTACATGCAGGTAATGAAGTTGGGGAAGCTCCATCGAATGATCTAGTGGTTATTACTGATAATGATGGTGGTCATCATGATGATCATTAGAACGATGACAGTGTCTCTCAGTTTTTGGCATATGTTTCTAGCATCGAATATAGGATTCACAGCCTCAGAAAAATCATTTCTATTCCTAAAAGGTGCTCTATGTAAAAGTTTGCATATGTCTCTCAGTTTCTTTGTTGGGGAATATAGAAGCTTGCGTAGTGGCAGGAAGATCTGTACGTAGTTGTGTAGGACTAGCACGTAACAGCTGCTCTTGTAATCAACTTTCATTTCTAGCAGTAATGACCAATCTAGATAACCTTCAAACAAAAGGGCGGGCAAAGATCTGTACTTCAGTGGTTATGACTAATAGTATTTCTCACTCAATGAATTCAACCAAAGGCAGTTCACTCATAGATATGAAGTCATTAAGACATCTTAGTACTTTTGTCTTAATCCGTTTATTATGTTGTGTAAAAACCACTCTGATGTATAATGTTAGTCCTTCTGGTAGCTAGCGTAAGACCATCGACATTGACTATTCCTTCTGATAACAGTTTATTGCGTATTTGGTGAACGAGCATTTGAGAATGTCCCAGAAGTACTGTTAGGTCTATTGGGAATCAACTGCTATGGTAAATCAGTAAGTTGAAGACAAGCAGAATCATACCTGGTGTTATAGGTCGGCAAAATGAGAGAATGGCATCTGAGAATAAAGCAAAATGAGAGGATGGCCTATGAGAATAATATGAAAAAGATGAGTTAGGTTGATCAGGATTTTGCCCAATGCCATCCAAAACTTATATCATACACTCGAGTTACGACATCTTCCAGGTGGTAGTTACTTGATCTACTAATAATTTGGCGTATTTACATGTTGGTCTTCATTAGAGACCCTTTAACATTTTAAAACCAACCCCAAACAACGTTTATGTATTCATACGTTGCTAAAAAAACACTCCCGTGTCTTTTGAAACAAAAAAATGTTACAAGGAATTAATTGTGCTTTTTCATCTTTCGTTTTCACTGTTAGGGATTTTTGTGTTGCTTTGTTTTGTTTTGAGAAAGTTGTGTGTGTGTTTTTGGGGAGGGGTGGCGCCCCGCCCGGGGGGAGCAGGGGCCGGGTTGTTTGTGAAACAGGGGAAATGGATTTAGGGGCAACTATTATCAATATCAATTTTTTTACCTTGGACATAGTTATCTCAAAGGTTTTTCTTGAAAACACATCTAAAATTTGTACTTATTCAAAATACTGTTGAGTAGTCTTTCTTGAGTTATAATTAAGATGTAAAGAAATATGTTAATATCAAGGATGCTACGCGATGAAAAGTAAGATGTTAGTTGGGGAATGAATTCTAACACAAGGAAGGTATATCATTCAGATAGAAAGGGATTAGAAGGCTGGCTTTGTCTTAGTGACAAGACGCCAACTTTTATGAATTGTCAAACTTTGGATAGATAGTTACTATTTAAAATATGGTCGAAAGATTTTACTGTAGTCTATCATCCATAAATATAAAATTCTAAAACATTATTTCGACTACTTTATGTTTTGCCATGAATTAGTGTGTTTTCTAGAGCCCAAAAACATGTCATAAGATGGTAGGGACGCAAATGAAGTGAGCAGCTTGGAAGGGTTTGTGAGCTAGTTATCTGGCAAATTTGAAAAGTTTGGTCAAGCAAATCTTAGATTAAGTCATAGATGTATTTTGTAGAGATTAGAATTATACTAACATGGTAAAAATTGAGAATTAAAAAGGAATATATAACATCTAAGGTCTAGTAAAAACATATTCAAAAATAAATTTGATTAATAAACTTTGAGTATTGCTCGAGTTATGATTAGCTCAAGAGTAAACTCATTTCAAATCCTGGAATTAGGGACTGCAATGGGGCGGGTGGGTGTGGGGCGGGTTGAGCCGTACCTTTACCCTTATCCATATCTGTTTTTGAAAATCGTACCCATATCCATACCCGTACCTATCGGGTATTAAAAAATAAAACTCATACCTATACGCATTGGATTTTGCATATTTTATTTGGGTTTACATAGAGAATTGAAATTAATATCTATATACAACTCATATACAAGTACGATATATATTTTTGTTATTATAAAATTGCAAAGTTGTGATATTTTGGGAATATATTATTTAAAAATGTGAAATCAAATACATTATTGACTAATTTTTTGTTAGAATGGGTTTGGATTGTACTTAAACTGTAAAAATGTTAAACGAAAATAATTTTATATCTTACTATAGAAATGGGTACGAGTAGGGGTGGGTGAGAGCTATACCCATACCCGTACCGTTTTTTCAATACCTGCCCCATACCATTTAAAATTTATTTCTACCACCCACTTAGATTTTAAATATATATGAGTTTTATTATCATCCCTACCTAAAATTGGCAAACAAGGCTTTAAAATTTTGGTCCTAGATAATTCCACTATGGGTCACATAGCTTACATTTTACACGTACTGGCATCAAAGAAAATTACACAAGAAGGTTTGGCAGATAAGCAGCAGGGAATAGGACTACTATCGCAATTCTCTCTCAAATCTCCAAATTCCAAAATACACAGAAATCAATCTCTGCCTAGCATCATCAAGAACAATGGCAGCAGAGGAATCATCGGATACCGCCATTGTTGAGGTAAGAGAAGAGCTTATGGTTTCCCCTACACCTACTGGTGAAAGAGAAAGACCAACCCTAAGAAATGCCCATTTCCTGAAACCCACTTTCGACCCCATCTCCAGGACTCTCTTTCCTCCCAAACCAGAACTCCCTTCGCTTTCGTACTCCTCAAAACCTAAGGTTGCCTTCAATGGCAGACGACGCCCACTAAAGAAATGGAAGACATGGGTTGAAAAAATGCAGCCAACCCATGAACCAATTTGGAAAAAAGTGGGCATCTTTGATGCCATTCATGCTTCAACTTACCAAATTTTGAGGCAGAATGATGTTGTGATTAGCCTAGGTGAAAGATGGTGCCCTGAGACTAACACCTTTATTTTCCCTTGGGGTGAAGCTACTATTACATTGGAAGATGTTATGGTTTTGGGGGGTTATCCTGTCTTGGGGGACTCTGTTTTGAGCTCCTCTCCTCAGAGGCAAAACATCGAACTCCTTGAGAACAAGCTGGTAATGGCATTAAGACAAATTAGAGAAAGAATTAATCCTACTGTCACGCATGCTTGTTGGCTTGAAGAGTTCATGGGCAGTGGGGTCGAGCTAGAACATGCTGGGTTTCTGGCGTTATGGCTATCACGTCATGTCTTCCCACCGCGGTCAGCTTCGTACATTAGGTCATCCTTGTTTTCCCTAGCAGCTAGGCTTTCTACTGGGATGAAAATCGCGCTGGCCCCTGTAGTTTTAGCAAACATTTACAGGGATTTGAGCTTATTGAAAGATAAGATTGCGGGTTCCTCCTCAAAAGGGTCTAATGATGAATCTCTTGTCCTTTCTGCACCATTTCAGTTGGTTCAGCTATGGGCTTGGGAGAGATTCCCAACATTAGCACCCATTCCTAGGGTCATAACTCATGGTGAGCCAAGACTGGCACGGTGGAGCAAGCTGAGGAACCCCACATGTGGTGATTTGTCAATGGCTCTAGACTCTCCTAAAGAGGCCTTTGTATGGCGCCCATATGCTACAAATGTCGAGAACCTTTCATTGGCTTGTTTTTATGGGGACATGGAGAAATGGGTGTCTTTAGATTCTGGTGGACCATGGGAATCCTTTGCTCGTTGCTTGAGGGTTTGTCAATTGGTGGGGCTGGATTGTATTGAGGAATACCTTCCTCATAGAGTGGCAATGCAATTTGGAATGGATCAAGATATTCCAAGTTCTGTTCCTATAGTGCGTGAGACCCTGAAAGTTACTTGGAACAACTACAATAGACCCATTATAGGGGTGAAATTGTATGTGCCCTCGAGAATGTTCAAGGGGTATGTTAGTGCTCGATATTCAGATTGGTGGAAAGGAGTACCGTTGTCACAGGCTGGTTCAGTCCAAAGCTGCAAACAACCAAGAACTGATCAACGTAACTCATATGGATTAACTGCAATTATGAATGCAAAGACGCAAGGAAAACATTTTGACAAGAATGATGGACAGAAGCTAGTTGAAAGTTTCCGTCCTTGTAATGAGAGAAATCAAAACAGTAAGCTTTCACTTGCCTACAGTCTACCAAATAAGAATGATAAAGGTGAAAATCAGGTGTCTCCGCCAATGGTTCCAAACAATGAGCTAGCAGCATTTGATGGGCAACAAGAGAATCAGTTGTCTGCGATTGCTAACATCATCACTGAAGACATCAACAATGATGATGAGACTGGGCTAGCAAACACTTCAAATCTGAATGACAAAGTTGAAAGCCAAGGGCATTCACCTAAGGGTCACCTGAATGAGCCTGAAGCATGTGGTGGGCAACAAGAGAATCGGGCGTATGCAATTGTTCCCATCATCAATGAGGACTTCAACAAATATATCGGGGTAATCCGGCCTGAAATATTACAAGTTCATAACCAGAGAAATGCAGATGATGAGGTTGAAAGCCAGGGGAAAACCCCAGTAAGTCCGAGCAATGCGAGGATGGCATATGATGAGACTCAAGTGAAAATGTGGAGTTGGGTTGATCATGAGGGTATTGTGAGGATTAGTGATGATGTTGAAGAAGATGACACAGGTGAGGACCCTTTTGAGAGTATTCCATTCGAGCTAGAAGCAAGGATCAGCAAGCTTGAGCAGGAAGTTTCAATGTTAAATGCACTGAAGTTTGGCCAAGACCAGCACCCAATCAACCGGCCTTTAGACAAGTAGGGAAACATTTTTGTTGATATCAACTTTACTATGAAGTTTAAGAGAAAGGGGGGAAGGGGGGAGCAAACCTTAGTGATTGGATATGTCTAACTTTTTGAGCAAGGGGTAATCGGTATGATGGTTTTCTATAACATTTTGTAATCTTGAGAAGCTGGTAAACTACTTAATATTCTATCTTGCAGTTGAGATAATCAATTACTGTTGTTAGCTTAATTCTTGATTTTTTTTTCCCTGCTTTATAATTATAATCTGCTGTAGCTACAGCAATGAACATTTAGCTAACTAAACGGCATTTGGTTTCTGCCATATCATTCTTGTGTACTTCAGAGGCTTTGCAGATTGTGGAAGCAATGATAGTAGTAGACTATTAGTAAGGCAATAGTAGTCAAGTAAAGCAAATTTGGGGTGATTTGCACTTATGCGATCGTGTATAGTTGTCGTAAAGCAAATTTTGATTTAAGACGAAACAAGGAAGGGTTTGGAGGAGGGCTGTGATGATTGTAGCTGTGGACGAGCAAAGTTGGAGGCAATCAGAAACAAAGGTAGCATGTTAACTAAATGGTACAATGCTTTCATTTGCATTTACGCTGAGCGCTTCAATGCCCAATCGCCTAACCCATATGTGCTGAACTCATACCTGACCAAAATATCGCCAATGTGACTTTGATGTGAATCCAAACTGCCCTGAGTCAATCCGAACCCCAACCCAAGTTTTTGACAAAATTGCTTTTAATATATTGTACGAACTATTAATAGGTTCGAAAGTAGTCTGAAACAAAATGACTTATGTAGACCCAAATTGAAACCAAATCTTCTTAATTAGAATATAGCCCAATCCTAAATTAAGCCATCTGGCCTAAATGACCTGCTTACATCGTGAAAGCAGAATTTTAAAGCATAATTAGGGTACAAACAGGTTTTACTGATGGAGCTCTAGGGAAGGTGGAGCAAGATGTGTTCTTTTTCCAACATATGTTCCCCTGCTGTGTATTCATTTTCAAAATATGTGGCTATCTGTTTTAAATTTTAATGTATTTGAATTGGCAAGTTGAACATAGCAGCAACAATAATTTTATACTGGCAAACTATGCCCCTTTTGGCTAGGGCATGTAGTAGGCGATAATTACATTTTAATGCAAGATGACCAAATATTTGAACGTATTAGTTCTAGTACATGTAGTAGGTGCAATGTCATTTTCCCTGTTGCTAGTTTTAGCATGGGTTAGTAATCTGTCTATGTAGTCAACACTTGGAGCATGAAAGGAAAGATATGGGCTAAATATAATTTCTGGAGAAAAAAAAAAATACAGAAAGATTTCCTTCCTTTTGCCATGTCTCTCTTAATGATCTTTAAAAGTACAAGAAAGTAGGCATCCCAATTACTGTGGTGGACTTTGAGGGCAATTTCTTATGTGGTTTTAGGAGCATATGTTCTCATTGCTTATGTGAATATATTTTTTACGCATATATTTGTCATATATTTATTTTTTAATATATATTTGCTGATGTGGCTGTTGAAAATGTGTACCCCTAAGAGTATCATATATATATATATATATATATATATATATATATATATATATATATATTTATTGGGTTTTGACTTTTGAGAGCTCCATGTAGGAGTCATTCTTGCATTCTTGCATTCTTGCATGATTCAACTATAATGAGAGTTATTCTTGATATATCTCTTTATTCTATCTCTATATAAATATTGTATTGTTTAAATTTACCTCGTTATGGTGGTTGTCGTATGGTGACAACCATTATAAGTTTTTGCTTGTTTTAAAGAGTGCACCATACAAATGTATACTATTCAACAAGCTATTTCAATTAAAAATTTTGGATAATGAACCTCCGCCACATAATATGATATTATTATTATTAATAATTTAATAATAATAATAATAATATTATTATTATTATTATGATTATTATTATTATTGAGAGTTTCGGGCCCCACGTTATGAGCATACATTAAGGTGGATGTGAAAAATTGGTAGGAATTGACCACTGGAACATAGGAAGAGTGTTTTTTTTTTTTTTTTAAAATTAAAAAAAAGGTAGTAAATGTCAATTATTGTCAAGTACACATCCTTCTGGGTTTTCACTTGGACTTTCCCGCAAAATGGACATGCAAGTAAATCCTTCGAAAAGCAACAAGCTTCTATACCTGATCAAATAACAAAGAATCTGTAAACAGAGGAAGCAAGCAGGAGAGGAGAGGTCAGAGGAGATAGAAATTGAACAGAAACATCAATGGCTTTGAAGCCACCTCAGGAAGAAGAAGATGAATACACCATGGTTGTGGAAAGAAAAGATCAATTAATGGTTCCACCTGAACAGATTGAGAATAAAAAAGGGAGACAAATTTGTGGGCAACTCAAACGGACACATGTCTCCTCTGCTTTGCGTTCATTGCTAAGAAGATATATATACAAGTCACATGAGAAACTCAAAAGGCCTTTACTGGCTGTACATGTCTAAGCACTAAAGGAATAATAAAGTGAATCAATGAGTATGTATGATGGATAGAATGTAGTCCTAATACTCCCCCTCAAGATGGAGCATGAGGATCAATCATGCCCAGCTTGCCGCGAAGATACATGAACTGTTGTTTCCCAAGAGCTTTAGTGAAAATGCCTGCAGATTAATGCTGCGAGGGAAGATAAGACACAGTAAGATCATCAGATTCAAGTTTCTCATGGACAAAATGGCAATCGATTTCAATGTGCTTTGTCCACTCATGAAAAAGGGGATTCTTGACAATGTGAAGTGCATCATGACTATCACAATACAAACGCATAGGTGTAGTCAGAAACACGCCCAAAGATGCCAAGAGGGATTTCAGCCAAACCAATTCACTAGTAGTAGCTACCATAGAACGATACTCAGCTTCAGCAGAGGAACGAGACACAGTGGTTTGCTTTTTAGTGCGCCAGGAGATGGGAGACCTACCAAGGGTAACAAGATAACCAGTGAGAGATCGACGAGTGAGAGGACAAGCTCTCCAGTCTGCATCACAGTAGGCAGTGACCTGAAGATCACTATTTGCGCGCAAAAGAATACCTTTCCCAGGAATTGCTTTCAGATAACAAAACACGATGTATGGCATACATATGCTCTTCTCGAGGATTCTACATGAACTGGGACAGGATATGATCAGCATAGCATAACTCAGGTCGAGTAATAGTAAGATAGATAAGATGCCCCACAAGACGTCAATAACCGCTATAATCAATAAGACTCTATCCTGTAGCCAAAGTGAGCTTATGGTTTTCCTCCATGGGAAAATTAACAGGTCGACCACCTAACAAACCACATTCATCCACAATCTCAAGTGCATATTTCTGTTGGCATAAAAATAATCCAAGTGGTCCTTGTGCCACTTTAATGCCTAGAAAATATTTAAGTGGTCCAAGATCTTTGATGCGAAAGCAAGAATGCAAGTAGGTTTTGAAATCACGGCAAGCTAAAGCATTATTACCAGCAAGGATAATATCATCCACATAAACTAGCAGTGCCAAAAAAACTTCCCCTTTACGATAAGTGAACAAAGAATAATCAGCATAGGACTTGGTGAATCCATACTCACTCAACTTGGATGATAATTTAGCAAACCATTGACGGGGGGCTTGACAAGACTATACAAAGATTTATGAAGCTTGCATACCTTATTGGGAGAAATAGTGGAGAAACCAGGTGGTATACGCATATACACTTCTTCATCAAGATTGCCATGCAAAAATGCACTATTAACATCCATCTGGTGCAACTCCCAACCTTTAGCAATAGCCACAAATAAGAATGTCCGTACACTGGTCCTTTTGGCCACTGGCGTAAACATTTCATTAAAATCAAAACCTTCTAACTGGAGATCACCACGGGCAACAAGTCTAGCTGTGTATCTTTCTATGGTACCGTCAAACTTATATTTAACCTTGTAGACCCATTTGCAATCAACGGGCTTCTTGCCAGGTGGAAGATCTATGATAGTCCAGGTGCAATTAGCTTCCAAAGCATGAACCTATTCTGCCATAGCCTGTCGCCATCGAGGATGCTTTGTAGCTTCATAATAATATATGGGTTCAACAATTCTTGTGATAGCAGCTAAGAAAACCTTCTGAGCATTAGAAAAATTATTGCATGTGATGTAATTAACCAAGGGATACGGCATATCAGAGGGGCCCCATTGGAGTGAATCATTGTAGAGAGAGGGGTCGTGAGTCTGAGCACTATAGCATTCATACTCTTGCAAATGCAATGGGCTACACCGATCTCGCGTGGACCTGCGTATTCGGCCTAAATCACACCCGGTTGCAGGATCAGTACTACGTAAACTCCCCCTTGCTTCGATTGTAACCATAGGTACAGCAGCAGACTCCAGCCCATGTTGGCCCACGGACACACCAGTCGCTGAAAAAGGAGTTGCGCTTATGGCAATGCCATCCACAGCAGGCCCAAACTGGGCCGAAATGGGCTCAGCAATAGGTCCCGTTCCTGGATTCATGTGTTGCTCACCCAAACTTAAGGGATTGATTGCAAAAGGACTTTCTTCATCATCCATCATCATATTGTTTCTTTGCAAAGTACTCCACTCATCAATTTGATCATGACTAGTAGATGTCGGAGATGTAGATAAAGGGAAAATTTGTTCATGAAACACCACATCTCTACTCACAAAGATTTCATTGGTTTTCAAATCATAAATCTTCCATCCTTTCTTCTCATAAGGATATCCAACAAATATACCCTTACGACTTCTACGTGCAAACTTGTCTTTTGGTTTAGGTCGCACATGAGCATAGCAAAGGCAACCAAACCCCCTTAACTGACCATAGCTAGGTTTGACTCCAAAGAGCACTTCATAAGGAGTTTGTCCTTTAAGAAGCTTACTTGGGCTTCTATTAATCAAGTATCCTGTGGTTAGTGCGCATTCACCCAAAACTGCAACGGGAGGTTAGCTTGAAAACGTAGTGCTCTAGCTCCATTCAAAATATGACGATGTTTCCTCTCTACCCTTCCATTCTGCTGAGGTGTATCTACGCAACTAGTTTGATGAATTATTCCCTTTGTAGAATAAAATCTAAGCATGGTCCCGGATTTGAATTCAAGTCCAGTGTCACTCCAAAGAATCTTCACATTCTTTCCAAATTGATTTTTCACCATTGCTACAAAATTTTGCATAAGACTAGCAACCTTCCCTTTTCCCCTCATCAAATAAACCCAAATTTCTCTACTAGCATCATTGACAATGGTTAAGAAATAATGTGCTCCACAGAGTGAGGGAATTCGATAGGAACCCCAAATGTCACAATAAATTATTTCAAACAAATTATTTACCTTGCTATCACTAACATTAAATGTACTACGAGTTTGCTTTACACGAAAACACACATCACAAGGATTCAATTCAGTATTGTAATAATCACCAACACCTAAATGTTTAGGAAGTAAGGATAAGATGGTGTTGGATGGGTGCCCGAGATGATTATGTCATAGGTTATGAGAGTCCACCGCACGAACCTGTACCTTCCTTGTTGCTGTTTGATTGAAGCAATAGACCCCTCTTCTCAATTCACCCACTCCAATCAGGCATCTCGAGGTATGGTCCTGTATCACACAAAGTTCATTAGTAAACACCACAATGCATTTTAATTCTTTAAGCAACTGCCAATAGATATCAAATTACAATGAAAATTTGGGACATAGAGAACGTTGCTCAAAGTAATTCTTGAACCCAGATTAACTGCTCCTTGTAATTTGGCCAATCTAATCATTCCATCTAGCAACTCTACAGGAATTGCTTCAACTTTTTCCAAATTTGTCAGGGCCTTTAAATTTCCCGTCATGTGGCGGGATGCCCCAGAGTCTAGGATCCATTTTTCGTTACCTGAGAGCTTCTCATAACTCGGCTTAGACGTCTCAATAAGGTTGAGTAGCTTCTGTATTTGCTCAGCAGTAAACCCAGTCAGTGTTGCTTGACTTTTCTCATCAGAGGTCATACTCGAAGATGCTTGTGGATCCCTATTTGCAGCAACGACATATGCAGTTTCACGACTAGTTCCTCGGCCTTGCCTGCCGCCAGTATGTCCACCTCGCCCACCACGACTGCGACCCCACCCTCTGCCTCGGGTTCCCCAGCCCGGTGGGTAACTAATGATCTCATAGCAAGTGCCTTCATCATGTCCATATTTGCCACAATGCCTACAACTGCCCGTTTGACCATATTGTTTTGTGGCTTCTCCGCGTTTAATACTGTGAAAGCAGCAATCGTCTCTCCACGATCATCTCGGTCCAGCATTATCTTTCTATGATTTTCTTCTTGCCAAATCATGTTGAATATTCTGTCCGGAGAAGGAAATGGCTCAAGGGCAAGTATTTGGCTTCTTATATGGGACTAGAGTTCATCATTCAACTCCATTAAAAATTGATGTGCCTTTTCCTCTTCGATCATCTTAATCACCTTGCTTCCAGCCCCACATGTGCATCCAATACATGTGCAGCAAGGGATCTTCACATAATTTACCAGTTCACTCCATAGATTTGATAGCTTGGAGTAGAATTCCACCACATCGAGTCCACCTTGTTTGCAATCGGCAATACCAACCTTCAACTTGTGAATTTTGGGAACATTAGCAACACCATATCTCTTCTTCAATGCACTCCACATTGCATGGGCCGAATCCGCATAGGCTACACTCGAACCTAATTTTGGATCAATTACGTTCAGAAGCCAGGATGAGACCATCGAATTGACGATCTCCCATGCTTGAAGTTCCACGGCATCTCCCCCTTGCGTTATGTCGGGTCGAGTTAACGTGCCTTCAATAAACCCGAGTTTTTCTTTGCCTTTATCGCTATCATCACTACCTTTTCCCATAGATCATAATTCTTCCCATCAAACACATCAACTGCGATCAAGACTCCAAGACCATCAGATGGGTGCAGGTAATATGGTGACTGTTGGTCGATTACAAACCTTGCTTTGGGTTGTTCGGCTGCCATTGCTGAAGTGTTTGTTGGGTTCAAGATCTGTGCTCTGATACCATGAACAGACTGAGCATAAAAGAGGGAGACAAATTTGTGGGCAACTCAAACGAACATATGTCTCCTCTGCTTTGTGTTCATTACTAAGAAGATATATATACAAGTTACATGAGAAACTCAAAAGGCCTTTACTGGCTGTACATGCCTCAGCACTAAAGGAATAATAAAGTGAATCAATGAATACATATGACACATAAAATGTAGTCCTAATACCACCCACTAGAAATGGGGTTCCAACTTTGAAAATGCCTATTTCCTTAAACCCTTGTTAAACCCCTTAAATCGAACCCTCCCTAACCTCCCTTCTTTGTCTGTGTCTTCAAACCCTAATATCTTTAGAATTGCAAGCAAGGTTCATTTCAAGGGTAGGCCAATACCCCTGAAGGCATGGAAGACATGGGTTGATAATTTACAGCAAACCCACCGAAATTTGTGGATTAAGTTGGGCATCTTTGATGCTATCAGGATTTCTACATACCACATCAAGAGGCACAATGGGCTGATTATTGGTTTGGCAGAGAAATGGTGCCCTGAAATCAACACTTTCATCTTCCCCTGGGGTGAGTCCACTGTTACATTGGAAGATGTTATGATTTTATGTGGGTTTTCTATTTTAGGATGTTGGCCCGATTTGGCTAGTTAAATCACCTTAGAGGAGAGGGTTGAATAGGGTGATGATCAATATTACAAATTAATCAAGTAAAGAGCAGAAAAGTAAATCGGGACAAAACTATAGGAGTTTCTGTTCTTAACCCTCCCGAAAACAGCCGAGAATTTGAAGAAATTGAGTCCAAATTGGTTGATGCATGTCGTGAAGTTAGAAGGGTATTTTGTTGTGCAAGCCATTATGGATGGATGAACCATTTCAAAGGCAAAGAAGGCGAGCTAGAGCATGTTGCACTTCTTGTTCTGTGGTTGTCTAGGTATGTTTTCTCCACAAATTCATGCAGTATGATCAATCCAAAGGTTTCTGGCATTGCTATTAGTCTTGCTAAGGGTGTTAAGGTTGCATTGGCTTATGCTGTCTTGAGTGCAATATATAGAGATTTAAGATTGTTGAAAGAAAAAATAGTGACTTTCACTGAAGGAAGACGTTGTAGGTCGGATCTTGTCCTTTGGGCACCACTTCAAATTTCAGATGTGGTTCTGGGAGAGATTTCCAACGTTAAGCCCGAAACCGACCTCTTTGATGCTTGGCGAGCCCAGATTGGCTCGTTGGCACAAGACTGATAAATTACCAATTAGGTGTTTGATGCTGGAAATTGAATCTGCTGGAGACAGTTTTGTATGGAGGCCATATGCTTTACCTTTGGAGAACTGGGAATTTCCTAGGTTCTATAATGATGATGAGCGGTGGGTGTGCATGAATTCTGAGGTGGATGATGAATTATTATCATTCGCTAGGTGTCTAAAGGCTTGTGAGTTGCTGGGTTTGGAATGTTTGGAGCAATATCTTCCACACAGAGTAGGAATGCAATTCGGGATGGATCAGGACATTCCTGGTTCACTTCCAAAGTCAAGAGGCAATTCAGACCCTGCTTGGATCTCCTACATGCCACTTGATGGCTGGAAATTGTATTTGCCTTCTCGAGCAATCAATGGAGAGGTTACGATCAAGTATTATAATTGGTGGAATGTTGCATTTTTCGATCATGGTGACCCGAAGACAATGAGATTTTCCCATGATTTAGATGGAAATCTGGAAGGTGAAGACGAGAAGGCTCCTCCTTGTTCAAAGGAAATGGAAAAGTCATGTATTGTGGGTTTGGAATTGACAGGAGTAGAGAGGGACATAGGCAAGGGCAAGCATACTGCTTTAGAGGAAGATCAACAGGAAATACAAGAGAGTGGAAGCAACATATTCATAGGTAGCAATGAAAACAAGCATTTTGAATCAGAGACAGACAATAATTCTACAGACCAGTCATTACATGCAGGTGATGAAGTTGGGGAAGCTCCAGTGAATGATCTAGTGGTTATCGATGATGACAATGATGATAAGAACAATGATAGCACCTCTCAGTTTCTAGCATATGTTTCTGGCATCGAAGGTAGGATTCACAGCCTCATAAAAACCTTTCCGATGCTTAAAAAGCACTCCATGTAGATTTTGCATATGTTTTCTGGTTCTATGCAATAAGTGTAGAAGTTTGCATAGACAAGACGATCTGTTCGTAGTTGTCTAGTATATAAAGGCTGCTCTTGTAACCGTCTTGCATCCTCGTGTTAGGCCTGTTGGGAACAGCCATGTTAAATAGGTAAGTTGAAGAATAGCAGGACCAGTGGCAAAGCCAGACATTTAGGGAAGGGGGGTCGAAAATAAGTTAATCATTGTGGTTGAGTGATATCGTTCCCACCTTGTTTATTGGTAAGTTTTCGAATTTAGAATTTAAAGGGAATGATAATTCTTTACGTATCTTTTTGAAATATTTATGTATTTTGAACTAGACTTCAAATTAACCCATAAATTAAACAACTTTAGAATTGAAATTGGTAAATTAAACTCATAAATTAAATTAAAAAAATAGATTAACCTCAAATTAAAGGATTAAGCAACAAATTGAACTATTGAGGTCACTTAAAGTACTATCTTTTTGAAATATCTATATAACTAACCTAAATTGAAATTAAATTTACAAATTAAATAACTTTAAAATTAAAATTGACAAATTAAATAATTAAGTAATAAATTAAAATCAATTAAACTACTAAACTAGAATTAATAAACTTTGAACGTCTAATTTGAAAGATGACAAACCCCATAACCACGCAAATGACTCAGGCTCACCAGCTCACGTGATCTGGCGGTAGGAGCAACGATACCGATGAAGGGTGGAAATAAAAACAAAAACAACGCAAAAGCAAGAGTTGAACCCATAACATCTTGAACCAGTGAAAGATTACAAGCACACCGTACCACCAAGCCAGGCGCAGCTTCGTGTACCTTTTTGCCACAAATTTTATTTATTAAAGCAGTTGTTTTTGTTTCGTCGCACTAACACTTCTTTTTTTGGGGGGGGGGGGGGGGTGTCAATTGACACAATTGACACCACCCACCCCCCCTGAGTAGGACCATACTTTGTTACAAGTTGGCAAAATGAGAGAATGCCGATATCAATGTAAAGAAAAATGAGAGGACACCCACCCCCCCTGAGTAGGACCATACTTTGTTACAAGTTGGCAAAATGAGAGAATGCCGATATCAATGTAAAGAAAAATGAGAGGATGGCCGATGAGAATAAACTAAAAAAGATGAGTTAGGTTGATCAAGATCCTGTAGGATTATCAACGTGATACGTCTTAGTCTTGTACGAGAAATTTAGGAGAATAGTTCAGTGAGAGGTTTACTTCAAGGTTTCCAGGCAGGACCTAAGCCACTTTTTTTAAAGACTTTATTCAACCAATGTGCAACAGGTACTCCCGAATAAGACTTTGAGATACAAGAACGTCTCTCTTGTACTTGTGTTGCACTCCACAAGTATAAGCACTAGTGCCTTAGGAATTAACAACTTCTCGAAAGGAATTATGTTGGACTATTCATGCTCTTGATCCACACCATTCTAGGCCTACCGGTGAATGTCATAATGCCACATATTTATAGAGATATTCATGCCTTGTCATGAAAGAAAGACATCCTTTCATTGGGGGGAAAAAAAAAACTTTCAAGGGGGACACATCTCTTCAATTACACACCCCTTCAAGTAGGAGGTATTAGTTAATTAACTAATTCATACTTCTTCCTAAATAATAATTTAACTAATTATTCTTTACATATGTTTTATTATATATTTCCATTTTTGTGGAAATTATCCCCAACAATCTCTAGCCAGTTCCATAAATGGTGTTAAGTACTCGGAGCTCCCGTGTATGAACGGAGGTGTCTAGAAGATTTAATTCCCACTTAGTGACTCATTCGTCAAATGATTAGGAGGACATGGTAGACTAAACTTTGAACCAGTTCATCCTATGAAACCATTTGCGATTAAGTCACATAGTAAACTTCCATCCCAGAATCACATAACAATCCTCACATATTTAAAACAGCAATGTGTTTGTATCCAATTCGTAAGTGCTTTAGAGCCAAGCTCGAACTCAGCAGAAGCTGTCAAACTTTACGCTTAACTAGGTGAATCCTCACCCGGCCCCCATACAAAGTAGTAATGGAACCATTTGAATATAACCAAATCAGGCCATTGATGAAGTCAAATAACATTGGCGAAGATTACTCTGATGCTTCCAAGCATGCCCGAAGTCGCTTTTCCTAAAGACTTTCACCCAATGTATGACAGGTATGCCCAAGTAAATCTTTGAGATACAAGGAAGTTTCCTTACTCTCGTGTTGCACTCACAAGTATAAACACGAGTGTCTTAGGAATTAATAGAAACTTAAAAGGGATTATGTTGGAACACTCCTTCTGTTGATCCATGCCATTCTAGCCATACCGGTGAATGTTATAATGTCATACATTTATAGATATGTTCATACCTTCCCATGGAAAGAAGACATCCTTTCATTAAAAAACAAGCACTTTCAAGGAGGACACATCTTTTTACGAACACACCCCTTCAAGTAGGAGGTAATTCACATCTCTTCATAAATATTACAACTAATTAGTATTTATGTATGTTTAATTATATATTTCCATTTTTGAGGAAATTATCTCCAACAAGTATAACTTAGGACATCTTTCATTTGGTAGTTACTTAAAACTACTAATAACTATAGTACTGAACGTTTGGTCAATGGACCTACTTAAGGAACACATTACACGTATTCCGCGGTTCCGCCTATGTCAATTTCTTGTAGAATCAATTATTACCTCGGACCTGGTTGTCTCAAAGGTTGCATTTTAAAGAAATTAATTTTGAAGCAATTCTTATTAAAATATTGAATAGCTTACCTTGTTTTAAAATTAAGGCTAAATAGAAATCTTTATATTATAAGTGTAAAAATATGTAATGGCTCATTGATGAGGAAATAATAAATTCTGTAATTTCGTGCAATCCCACTAAAAACATGTGTCACTTAAATGTTAAAGTTCTCAAATTTTAAAATTTGAAGTATTATTGATGGTTATCATCTAATTTTCAAATAAGATTTTTTTCCCCCCAAAAAAAATCCTCTGATAACTAATCAGTAATCAACGGTTCCCTTCGCCCCCTAAAATTCCTCACCCTTCCCTCTCTGTCTTTTGCTGGCAACTACCCTCAAGATTCCCCCCCCCCAAAAAAAATTCTGATAACTGCTCAACGGTTCCCCTACCCCTCAAATTCCTCACCCCTGCCCTCTCCCGATATCTTATGCTGTAACTACCCTCAAGATTTTTTTTCCCAAAAAAAAAACCTTGATAACTGCTGAACAGTTCCCCTCCCCCCTCAAATTCCTCAACCATCCGCTCTCTCTCTTTTGTTGTTAACTAGGGGTGCTCAAAGTCGGTTAACCAAAGTTTCGGTTAACCGAAAACCGGTTAACCGATTTTTCGGTTCGAGAAACTGCGAACCGTGAATCGAACCGAAATTACCGGTTAACCGAAAATCAGTTAACCGAAAAAACCGGTTTGACAAAAAGTCGAACCGTAAACCGAACCGAAATATACGGTTAACCGAAATGTCGGTTCCGTTTACGGTTAACCGAACCCCTATGCACCTAAATTTACATTTTTGAGGGTTTTTCTATGAATCTCCTAGTCTTAGTTATTGTATTGTTCATGGCCTTTGTTTCTTACTAGTAGCAACTTTTTGCTTTTTTTTGTTTTGTTTACCTTGAACCAAAACAAAGTAACAAACTCATCAAAAACACAAAACATAAAAAGCAACATTTCCCTACATACTCCATAAGTCAAAATGCACACTTTTTTGTGTCTAGTTGTCCACCATCTGATTTTCCCCCATGGCTAGCCAACTAAGCCAAGTCAACTTGGTGAAGAACTAGCCATTTTCATTATCAACAATTATGTTCATAGGAGCATTTTCATTGGTCGTATCATTCCTCGAACTCGAACACAAACAAACGAGTAAGTCATTGAATAGAGAAAACCTAAAACTTTTGGTTACGAGTTAATTATATATGATTAATTATAATAATTATGGGTATATGTATTCAACACTTTAAACCTAAAACTTCATTTATTCAAAGCTTGCTATGACAAACTGAAAAGTGAAAAGTGTGAAAGTGAAACCACGTAGGACACTAGGCAGTAGCAAGTAGCAACTAGCAAGTAGCAATTTCAGCAAAGTGAGCAAACACTTAACAAACATATAACAAAACTCAGAGAAGAGTCCATCAGTATTTCAGTTGACAACTGGTTTTACTTGGGCATGACCAATAATTTTCAGGGATCTAAAATTTACACAAATCAAGTTTTTCGAGCATGCCATCAACATTAATTCCATACAATTGTGAACTATAAGTAATTCACAATTTCACATAAACAACACAGCTAAACTATTATACTCAGTTAGTCAGTTACTGCTACTCACATTACTCAGTACTCAGTACTCAACCTGAGGAGAATCCGGTGAGCGAGCGGTGAGCACGAGCAGATTCCGGCTACCACGAGCAAGACCCGAGAAACGGTTACCAGAATCCGGCGACCAGGACACGACCAAGAGTAAGACGGTGAAGACGCAACAGAGCAAGGAGAGAAAAACGGAGGGCGGTGGGTGACTAGGTGGTGTGTGTGGCTCTACTGTGGTCTCTGGTCAGTCTGGTGGTCGGTGGGAGGATTGGCGACGCTGACTCCACGAGGGCGAGAGGTAGTGTGCGACTGGAAACTGGGAAGTTGCGAACTGGCGAGAGCGAGAGTGTGAGAGCGAGAGCCGAGAGGGCCAGAGCTGCGAGACAGAGACTTCGTTTAGCCTTAGACGCTTATTAACTTTATTCTTTACTCTTTAGTCTTTAGTAACTTAGGGTTAGGAAAGGTTTGCTGCCAATTAAAAAAAAAAAATTTCGGTTTGGATCGGTTAACCAAGGTTAACCGAAAAATCTATCCCCTGAACCGAAACCGAACCGTGAACCAGGAAAAAAATTCGGTTCGGTTAACCAAACCGAAAACTTCATAAAATTCGATCCGATTAACTGGTATTTCGGTTCGGTTTTTCCAGTTTTTCGGTTCAATTTTCGGTTTCGGTTTTTTTTGCTCACCCCTACTGTTAACTATCCTCATGCATGTAATCGTTTCCCACACAATCACGTCTTGTGCTCTCACTTTCTTTTCTCTCATTATTTAACCATTGCGTCCCGGTCCTTTCCCTTGCGACCTTTAGGTGATGGGCGATTTATGTGTGTAAACTCATTGCAAAACCCGAACAATTGTAGGGGTTCTGACATTCGCACTTATTTGCAGAACATAAAAAGTGAGTGTGCGCCACTGCCGCCGCCATCACCTTCTGAATTTACTGAGTCAGAGCAAACCAACCCGTATTTCTCCAGCAAGGTGGGTGTCCCTCCATGGACTACCTGTTGAAGAGCAATGATACCAGTTGGGATCTGTTTCACAAGGTGCGGGAGATGGTGGGGATGATCGAGGACTAAGATGACTGAATTTCAATTGTTCACAATTATTTAGTTTCTATCTAGCTATTTCTTATAGATGACTGTGGGAACAAAATTTTCAAATATTGTAAGTAACAATCCAATTTGTGCCTATCTCTGATGCGTCAACACTAATCAGAGGAAAGACACGATCAAAAATGGTTTCCTAATTTTTCCCCCTGGGTGTTACTTAGATGAGGAGTCAAGCTGCAATTCAAGCATCTATAGAATTGTTCTAGTAGCCCTTACCAAAAAAAAAAAAAAAAAAAAGAGAAAAAGCGTCTATAGAATTGTTCCAGTCGCCAAATTGGGTACATTGTTGTTTATTTTATTTTACTATACATTGTTGTTGTTTTTTTTTTTTTCCCCAACTACTGACAAGATTTAGTTAAGATTTTTTATTTTTTCATCATTAATTATTTGAGCTCATTTTGTACATCTTTGTCCCTTTGTATTTTCCTCTTTTTGTCAATGTTAATTTGCCCGATGATTCTACTGCCTGTCATGGTACAAGTGCTTCATATTGGTATACAGTTTGTTAATTAGTGAATATTTTCATATTAATGAAAGACCATTCCAAGATTTTCTCAAGCACACCTCAAAAAAAAAAAAAAAAAGGAGCTCCAACCGAAGGAAAGTTAAAGTCCTCTGAATTTGTCTGTACCAACAGATTTATAATCTCATCATTAGTCATGCCTATCTAAATGATAAAAATTACTAATTGATAAATTTGCTGATAAAGCTTCAGGAGGGCCGGGGGGGGGGGGAAATAAACTAATGGGGTGCAATTTCTGATGATAGTTTTTAGGTAGCAATTGCCTGGTGGAAGTGGAGAAACATTTGGCAGGAATTGTGGTTGATCTAAACAAAATTGTTTATTTTATTTGTTTTAAATAAATATGTTTATTCTATCTCTTTAGTAACTAATTGATATATATATTTGACCTAATGATAGAGTTTGTGTGGGGTTGATAATTGCCATTATCTACTTCAGCTTTAACTCCTACATTGGAATGATAATTTCGGTGGGATTTAAGTAAAATGCAGAGACTTCTTTTTTTTTTTTTGGGTGACTTCTCAATCCTCAAATAATTTTTCATTTTAAGTAGTTGGGAATGCTAATAGGATGATCGATGACTTTCCTATCGTCACTTACTCTAGATTTATTATATATTGTTATCTCTATAATATTCATCTTCATCTCAACATATTTTCTTTTCTTCTTTCTTTTTTAGAAGATCTGTCATGTATTTTGTATCGATCATTAATAGAATGAGGGATGTGAAAAGGTAAAAATAGAGGTAAAAGAGGGGAGGAGGCTATAAGCTTTTATTTTTGGTGCGATATGGGGTCAAATTTCTTTTCTTTTAATTGGAAGGGGGGTTGGATTGACTTATAGTGAGGAAGGTTGGATTGACTTGCAGTGAGGGAGTGGGGGGGCTTAAGGGCCATGGTCTTTTTTTTTGGGGGGGGGGGGGGGGGGGGAGGGGCAGGGGGTTGGTGGGGAGCTTTTATTTGGGTAACAGGGAGAGGGGAATCTTGGAAAGGAGAAATAAACGAATAAAATGGAAACACTTTGTTTCAGATGGAGGGTTAATTTTTAGTCTATATTATGTTTGAGACGTAAAAGAGGTTTCCTTTTTTGATGCAAAAAGAGATCGGGTGTTTAAATTCATGAAGTTATATTTAGAAATATTTATAAGAACAAAAATATAATAATGTAAAAGGGATTGAATTCACATTTTTTTAGATAAAGCTATAATTTTGGCATTAAAGTTATACTTATTTTAGTTGAATATGCATTTTAGGGACCACATGCCGAATTGTAATGATTGATGAAATTCTTCATTCCTTTGCCCAAAAAGAAAAATGTTTCTCAACAACGGGTATCTAATATCTTTGAATATTCGATTTTCACCCTATTCTTCTGATTGAATACTGACACAAACAATCTTTATATCTTATGTTAATATTTGATTTTATTAAATTTTACCATGTAAACACCCGTGCATGAGCACGGGCACAAACTAGTATGTTAAAATTAAAGAGATTTCCGGACTGCAAATAAGATGTTGGAGATGAATATATTCTGGCACAGGGGAGCCATTACATGTGGGTAACAGACAGGGTCGGGTTGAGTTAGGGTCGGCCCGTTTACGAAGTGGGTCGGGCTATAACTGGCCTGTTAACAAAGTGGGATGGGACAGACTTCTTATGTAGCGTGGATGACCCGTTTTTGACCCATTTTAAAATGGAATAGACTTGCATGAAAAGAAAAACTCTATATAATAATTGTAGCATGTAAATTAGTATACATCGTAGGTTGAAAAAAAATACCAAGTCACTAAATGAACCGTTCATGGGATGACCCACAATTAACCCGATCCATTATTGATCCAACCCTTTATTGACCTCACGATCTACTCTACCCAATAGATATCCGACACGTTACCCACCCGTAGTAGGCATCTCAACCAGTAATAAACAGACTTTGTGTGGGTAAGAGGATGTTAGCTTTGATTTAGGGAGGGCTGTTTTTATTTGAAATGCAACAAGAAAGTTCTGTTGTATATCGTCTAGAAATATAAAATTCTGACACTGTTTCGACTACTTAATGTTTTACCATGTATTAATGTGTTTCTGAGTCTCAAATGACCAAAAAAGAACTCTACTTGTCAAGTAATAGAAAAACAAAGTTCAGAGCCCAAAAGTATCTTCAAAGATGTTGGGGATTTAAATTAATTGGGCCTACACAGTAAAATAGTTGTTTAGGTTGGATAACCATTTAGATGGCGGAGGGTGAAGTTGTTAGCGCGTAGTTATTTATATAAGCAGTTGAAGCAAATATGTTCAATAAATTTAGCTGTTGAGTTAACTGTTTAATGTAAACTGACATAAAAGGATATAGATAATTTCAAAAGCTAAAATTTTTAAAGGGTATTTTTTAGCTAAAAAAATGAAAGACCACTATTGAGTGTCAAAAACTAATATTATTAGCTTCTCAGAAATGCTGCTTGAAGTACTAGTCCAAACACTAAGTTACTGCACAAGGAGGCCCTATTTGGCAAAATTAATTTAGGTAGCGCATAACGGTTCAGGTAGCAGCTAGTTGTTTAGGTAATAGGCAATATTCTAATAGCTATTAGTGGATCGCAGTTTAGATGAGGGGTTGAAGTAAATGTGCTCGATAAATTTAACTGTTGGGTTAACTAATTGATGTAAATTGACATAAAAAGACATAGATAATTTTCAAATATAGAATTTCAAAAGGGTATTTTTTGGCCAAAAAATATGAAACGCTTCTTTTGAATGCTAAAAGTTAATATTATTAGCTTTTCAAAATGAAGCTATTTGAAGCATTAAACGCTGTTTCAAATGCTAGTCCAAACATGATCATTGAACACTAAACATTGACTAATTATTATATTAATTTGGTCAAAATGCTGAACGCTATCCAAAATGTTGTTACGGAGCACAACCTAAAAATTGACTGATTAGTGTATTGACTTGGTCAAGACTCTAAATGCTATTGCTGAACACGACCTTAGACCTGTTGCACAGTGGTGAAGCCAGGATTTGAAGGGATTGGTCATACCATGTCTAATGAAAACTTCAAACTCAACTTTCAATTTTATCTACAAAATTTCAATTTCAATTTCAATTTCAATACAAGTAGTGTCTAATCAAAAGTTTACCCTAAGATTGACAATCTTATTCGGTCCTTCACCTGTAATATATGTACTCTTCATTCCAATCTGAAATGTTGTAGCCATATTGAAATAACCAGCTCTGACCCCTACGATTGACAACCATATTGTGTCCTTTACCTGTAGTCTATGTGACTAGGTAACCCCCACCCCGACCACTGAGGATTGTGCTAGTGGGATTTGTTCCATCCGTCATCAAGGAGGTGTGCACTCTAATCCCACAGAGAGAATGTAGAGTTGGCCCGCACTCTCCTTTCCTATGTCGCCTGCCCCTGGTGAAATGCAATCCCTACTTGTCAAATCTTACACATCAAAGAACCTCTCCCCCCAGTGTCCTTTGATGTCCTGTTGATGCACGGTCCTAAATCTAGAATGCATTAAGTTTAGGAGGGTTGGATTATAGTTAATACTTGCACTAGGACTTGGGACTTTCAAATTAGTTTGATCAGATTTTTATTTCCACTTCAGGTGTTTGAATGAATCACAGATGCTTAAAGTATTCGAGGAACAATTCGGTTGACTATTCATGACATTGATTCAACATTTTCTCAGGTTAGTATTATGGTTTCTATCATAAAACTTGCATATATTTTTCCAGTCATATTTGGGTCAAAAGTCTAAAAATTCTTAACAATGCAGATGGCATCAAAGAAACAGCTACTAGGTGAAACAACTGCCGCTGTTGCTCTTATTGTGGATGCTCAAGTGTTGGTTGGAAATGTTGGTGATTCTAAGGCGCTGTTATGGTCAGAGAAGATTCCTTCCGGTGACAATGGTGATGGTAATGAACTTAAGATGGTTAGATTTGAAGTTCTAAACCACAGCTGATCATTGATGGAGTTCATCTGCTAATTGCGGCTTCAGACAATAGGGATTTTGATTATATACATTCTAATCTCTAATAGGCAATGCCAAAGCAGGTCTTCAATTTGTAGAGCTAACTAAAGATCATCATCCTGATAGAGATGATGAGAAAGCCCGCATTATAGCTTCTGGTGGATTCGTTTCTTTCTCGGGAATGCCTAGAGTCAATGGTATCCTTGCTGTCTCTCGCACCATAGGTGACGTATACTTAAAAAGGTAGCCTAAACTTTAAATTCCTGCAGAACCTCCTTACATGGTCCTAAAAGACCGACACAAATTGCATGCTTCGTAAACAAACCATCATTATTATGTCCAGTCAAGGGGTTAAGATAACCAAAAAAACCAAATCAATAACCATGGAGGCTTCTTTGGGTCCCTTTTCTTCCCTCTTCTTTTTTTTTTGGGGGGGGGGGGGGGGGGGGGGGGGGGGGGGGGGGGGGGGGAGTTCAAATTTGGGGATGCACTAGTCACACGTCAATGTTTGCTCCATCTTGTCAGCTATGGCGTGATCGCAGAACCAGAAATGATAGGTTGGCTCCCTTTGAATGCCAGTGATGCCTTTTTGTGATTGCATCTGATGGTGTATTCTAGAGCTTGAGCCCCCGAGAGGTCTCTAGTCTTCTACAAGACGTTCATTCCCAGAGCGACAATGAAGAAGACAACGGTTCATCCAAGTGCTTGTTGCCATCATTGGTTGAATGCATAGTGAATAAGGCTTTTGAGAAAGGCAGCACTGATATCTTGTCAGTTACTCTTAGAACTCTCTAGTGAATGCTTGAAGATTTGAAATGAATAAGTGGGAAAAATTCAAAGCTAATTGTAATCCTCAGCATTGTTTTGCAATCTTGAAGAGTTTTCAGTCTGCTGTGCTTTGCAATCTCGAAGAGTTTTCAGTCCGAAAGTTGCGAATACAGTGAGTTGCACGGTATCTCTGAATACATTTGAGTCAATTGGCTGGAACATGAATATTACTAGATGCATCACAGTGACATGCATGAGCATTGAAACTGGATGACCAACGCAATGGCGTTGTATAAACACATTTGTTTATATAAGTGCAAGTGAGAGCCAGCAAAGTCGTTGTAGTATAGCGGTGAGTATTCCCGCCTGTCACGCGGGCGACCCGGGTTCGATCCCCGGCAACGGCGATGAAGTTTTTTTTGCCTTTCTCTTGTCCTCCTTCCCATGAAGAAAAGGGGGAGAAGACCCAAAAATGCGTTGAGCGTGGATCGAACACGCGACCTTCAGATCTTCAGTCTGACGCTCTCCCAACTGAGTTATCCCCGCCTCACGCAATGACAGTGCCAACTCGTTTGAAACAAATCTGATCGACTAAAGTAGCAACAAAGCCACCACACCACAACACAGCCTAGCTGCTAATCTATCTTGGATGCCACATCAATACAGACACGCTCAATAAAACCAAATTACTAAACTACAAAAACGCTCGTATTTTAATTAGCGTCATTTACAAGAAAACACATTTATGAATATCTAAATTGATTATAGACAAATTTTCTGCAAGTTCTTATAAATGAGTATGACTATGAAAAATCCAAACCCCATTTGATTTTTCACAATGAGTATATGGCTGTAAGTGACCCAAACCCTATTTAGAATTTCCAAAAGCTTTTAAGTTTCCAAGTTTTTGACTTCTACTCAATGGCTATGTAATATAACTGTAGATAACATAGTATTGAATAATGTTAATAGTTTCTTTACTTTGCTTAGAGTAAACTTAGGCATTCGTCGGTGTACATTCACCGCATGTGCAATACACTTGCTATTGAATAGTGCCCAACTACACGCAAATACAATGAAAGGGTGCATCAGTATGCCATAAGCTATCAAACCCGATGAGATTAAGAAAAGGATAGCTAATTATAGTTGGTATTGAATCAATGATTTCAACTTTCAACTGCTCTGCAATTAGTCGCTAAAAAACACGCCCATCTTTACAAATCATATGGTAATTACATTATATGTACGTTCCCATTCAATTTACAAAAAAATTCATTTCAAGATGACTGGAATCTCAAGAGGAAACAGAAGAAACAATGAGAATTTCTTTTTGTCCTGCCCAGAATCTTAAGAGGAAATAAAAGAGACGATGAGAACTTTTAGTTTTCTCGACGAATTGAGCGTTCAATGTCCTTTCCTTGGGTGATTGATTCATATCAAAACATGCGAAATGGCCACCTATATCTCCTGAATATTTGGACTTTAAGAGCTTCAGCATACCCTACCAAAGCCCACCAAGTAATTCACACCTCGCACATGTGAGGCTTCTTGGAAATATGAGGTGATTATCTCCAAACTCGCCAATGCTTTGAGCTTTGTCACTTCTATCCTTGAAGAAGTCGCCTCATCCGAAACAACTCTTAAGCCATCAAGAAGTCCATCTTTTGAAACACAAGCATATAGCATCTTTTTGCCACGATCATATTGACTTGAAGGCAAGGGCTTAATTTAGAAGTCCATAAATAGTTTAGCGGTCATATATAGAAGCATATCCCAAAATCAGGAGTTAGGGGGAAATGGAACTGTCTCTGAGTTCAATTCACCACATGACAGCAGCAAAAATTGTTTAGAAGAGGAGCACTTCAACATGTCAATGGTTACTTGTGACCCAATACAGCTAAAACCAAAACATCCCATTTAACTGGACCATCAAATCTAGCTAACTCTGGTCCATATAATACACTCAATAGTAGTCTTTTATCACAGTACAGAAGTAAAGGGGTTCATATAATCATGGAAGGTATAATCCCTGGATACAAATGAAATATGAGGACTTATTAAGCTCAGAATAGACACGTAACAACTAATTGTCAGAAGCTGATCATCTGAATGCAATCTAATGACACCTGCATGCTAATAGAAACCACACGCCACAAATGGGTGGTAAACTTTTGCGTATTGAAATCTCACCGGATCCTAACCTAATAGCTGCCCCACTAAGTTCAATAGCCCTGATGTTCGGAAACCTGCTAGCACCATTAAATATGTGTGAGCGAGAAAACCAGTGTACAAGATCATAGACTTTCCTACAAATGATGATAGGTAATGGTACTTACCCAATATGAAGAGGATCTCTACTTTTTATCAGGTTTGAAAAGAACTCTTCAGAGCATTTCCAAGAAGCTGGCGGAGCTTTGGCCTACAGTTTATCACTCGGCGTAAGAACTGAAAAACTAAAAGGAATTCAAGAAGACATGCTTGTATGTTGAAAAACATTTGATGCAATCCTATAGGAGTTAGGAGATGCTTTCGCAAAGGCAGCACTGCCCCAAATAGTTTGCACCACCAATGTTATGGAATAGGTCTGCCCCAGTACATACCACTTCAGAGCGTAAGCCATCAGGGGTAGTAGTGATGCCCAAAATGGTAAAGTGCCTCAACTGTAATCGAGTAAGACAAATTATTTTACGAATCAAGGAGCAAAAATAAACATGATAAAGAAGGCAAAAGAATTAAATACCTTCAGAGCACGTTAAAACAAATTCCTGTACTTACTTGGTCATTTGCACCCCTATTAGAAGCAATGGAAAGGCCAGGGACTAATATGCACATTTCCATGAAAGACCGAAGCCTGGTGCAACAGAAGATTCAGCTTAATTAGAAAAGAAGTCTGTGCAAGTTGTATTCACATACAAACACATGATTCATACATCGGTTTAACAAACTAGAACTACTAAAACATTCTAGTAGACCAAATCATTGACTAGTATTTTTTCAAATGCCAAACTTCGAATACATACGCATTAAAAGACTGATTTTCAAAATAGGCCCTTTGTATGAAATCCCTTTGTAGACCAAATCGTTCAGAGTAATTTTTGCCAGATACCATTGGGACGCCCTTTGTATGAAATCCCTGAAATCTAAATTACCTCCCCCCCCCCCCCCTCTCTCCTGCCCTTCCGCTATCTCTTTGCATTTCATATAAAAGACTGATTTTCAAAATAGGCCACATGACAACGCTCATGGAGCTTCAAATAAATGCACATTAAAGTGAAAGGCCAACATAGAATAGCTAAAGTTTTCAAGTGTGTGTGCGCGTACGCCTTATTTCTACGATTATTTGGCCAAATAATTGTAGAAAATACTATGGATACAATATTAATGGAAGGGAACTTCAAAAATACTTGAGAGTTTGGCTTGTCGGTCCCCTGGTACTAGGTTGCATCTAATAAAGCTTCAGGAGCAGTGTACTCACACGTTTGGTCAGCTCTGTTCTGAATGAAAGTTAAGTCATTAGCCATTGCTATTCCAGTAGAAATCAAAGTAGAACAGTCTACGGCAGATCCAGGAAAACAAATACTTCATTTCCTTAATAGCAACAAAGATTCCCAATGTGGATGGCCACCTTAGTGGGGCCCGAGGAGATCTAGAGGTACCTTGGTTCCAAGAGACCCACAAAAATGTTTACAGAAATTTGTTTTGATGGGTAACCTTTTTTAAGGAGCAACGCATGTCATTTCGTTAAGTCGTCTTATGCTAATGAAAAAACTTGGATGGTCAGTTATGGAGTGCATGTACATACATTACAGGTAATGGCGTGCGAATAAGGTTGCCCATGAGTTTTTGGTCTGACAAGGTCCCAGATAGTATTCTAAACTGACCCTTGGAGGATATGTATTTGCATATCAGCTCTAATATAATTTGAGATCCCTTTTTCTATCAAAAAAGAAAAAGTTTCAATTTAAATTTCGATTTCAGTTTCATATATCACAAATGAAATTTTAACATATCACAAATATACAGAGGGTATTTGGTAACAACAGCTTTTTGGGGAAAAAAAACTATTTGGAGGTGTTTTAACTGTTTTGACTAAGTCAAAAAGCTAAATAGATGCTCGGTAAATAGTTATTTCAAATAGCTATTTGGCTTCAAAAAGCTCTTTTTGAAAAGGTTGTTTCATTAGCCTTTTCAAAATATCTTTTTGTAAAATTAAAGCATTTACTCAAGAGCTTCAAAAACTACACTACATGCCATTAAATTATATATATATAATATTGTTTTTATGATTCAAACCTAGTTAGATCTTGAGGATTAACAAGAATACAGGTCTTCTCTTTATTTTTTGTTGGAACAAAAACAAACCATTGAAGTTGTATTCTCTCTTTTATTGTTTGCATTTTTTTAGCCAAGTAATGTATTTTTTGGTGTAGATTTTTCTAATTCCGTTAGTATATTATATCAAGTTTATTTGGTTCTTTTACTATGCACCTTTATGAATGTTTGATATTTACACTTTAAATTATTCAAACCCCCTAAAGATTACGTAAACAATGAGCTTTGGATTGATGCAAAATAGCAATATTTGTTACTGTGTTTTATATGAATTGAATCTAATAAATGTATTTTTTTTGTGATCATAAATGAAGTTAATGCATACATATGACATAAATTTAATTCTTTTTAAAGGAAAATGAAATGACCAATAAATAAAAAAGTATGTGCCATTAAAAAGCAATTTAAAGATAAGGATATAAATGAAATTTCGCCAAATATCTTTCTGAGATAAGGATATAAATGAAATTTCGCCAAATATCTTTCTGAGAAACAGCTAACTTTACCGAATGTCTTTTCTACAAACAGCCAACTTAAATAGCTAATATAAACAGCCAAGTCTAACAGTTAATAACTAGTACAAACAGCTAAAAACTAACGACTATTTACCAAATACGGCCACAAACAAAGTTTCAATTTCATATGCGAAATTTCAATTGTAATTTCAATTTCAATTCGAATATAATTAATATATAGTGAAAGTATCAATTTCATGCGCACAATTTCAGTTTTACTTTCACATATGTGTCTAATGAAGTTTGAATATCAATTTCACGTGTACAATTGAAACACCAAAGTATAAACAAAACCGGCTAATTGGAATCACTAATTGTGATACAAGCAATTGGGAGATAATAGTTATAATTCATGTATCTTGAAATGCCCAGATTGAAATGGAAAATTTGTATTTGAGTCCGTTGAGGTTTGGTGTAATTATTTTAGGAGCCCACAATTTTTGAAAATGGTTTCAGGTTCCAAAATGTTTATGCGTAATAATTTCTAGGCCCAATTCCGACGTAAATGCTATGCTCCTGACCCAAATGCTGATCTGTCACCCTGTGCTTCCCGTTTTACCCTTGAAAAAAGACTTTTGACCTGTTGGACAATAACAGGAGTTTGTGGGGTTTGAGGAATACGAGAAAAAGTAAAGGTCATTGAATTGGGCGGATTAACTTCCTAACCACCATATCCATTTCCCATAACTTCTCCCCCTATCTCGCACGAATTTCTCTCTCCTCCATCCATGTTCTCTCTCCTCCATCCCCATTCTCTCTCCTCCAAAAGTCTTTTGCGCGTCCACCCTTTCTCCCAGAAAGGGCATGTACCAGTTCTACCACTTTCTACTCCAATCACTCTCTCTCTTTACTTGAATCTCTCGGAGGTTGTGTTCATCTCACGTAGGCCAAAAAAAAAATAAAAATGCTAAGCCCACAAATCTTCGAACTCGGGGCCCATATTTGTGACGGCTTGCATTGTAAGGCCACATTATTTCGCTGTGCAGAGATTCTTTGGGAGTCATGAAGTTCCCATGAAAATGTGCTACAAATCCCCACAAACTGCATCTCCTCAATGTAAACAGAAGGTAACTTTATGATTTTTGAATTGATTTATCTGTATTGAGATTAAGGTACTAAGGGGTACCGTTGGTAAATTAAATAATAAGATATTAGGATTTTGGGGGAATAGTAGGTAAATTATTTAATTAATCAGGATTAGAGATGTAATATTAAAAACTATTAGTCATATTAAAAGTAATTGATTCGAGTTAGAATTTTCCATTTTGTATTAGGTAATTTTAATTGATTGTATTCTAGGTTGAGGTGTTTAGAAGGTGTAATTTAAACAGAATTGTTTGTTTATTGTTGTTAATCCTCTGTTTAAGTTATAAATAAATATATATTGATTTTTGTTTATAGATTGAAGGGATTAGAGTGCTGGCAGTATTTCACGAAGGGAATAGGGTTTACATAGATATGGATTTGGACATGTATCAAATGTTAGACCTATATAGGGATGTAAAGGCTAAGATTAGGGAAAATGGGTTTGAAGTGCCTGAAAATGCTGGGTTTATGTCTAGTCCTCCCCCAATTGGTTGTAGAAGGAAGTTACCCTTAAGTTCTGATGCGGACTCGTTGAATTTGTTAAATTTATGTGATTGTTCTGTGGGTGACATTCCTATCTACATGTTAAGCATAAACAAGCCTTCCCCCATACTACTTGTATGAACAGCAACTTCAAAACGTGCAACCAAACAATGGCTTGAATGAGCTAGTCAATAATGAAAATCCTCCTAATGATAATGTTAGTGATGATGACATGGAATATGAGGTTCACCATCTAAGGGAAGCGGAGTTTATGGGTTTAGTTGATAAGAGAAATGTAAAGGCTAAGGAATGGGTTGACAACCTTATTATCACCCCACAAAGCCAACATATTCTTAGTCCACATGGCCAGTGTACTCTCAATCCACATGGGCAGCCCATTGTTAGTCCACAAGGTCAGTCCAATAACTCCCAACCCAGTCCCATAGGGTAGATGTTCAAATCACCAAGGAAAATATCTTCACATATAAGGACTTCCCACACTTCCTCACCTAAAGCTACAACCTCTCAACCCTAGACATCCACAAGCCCTCAACCGAAGTCACCATTTAGGATTAGAAGTTTGCTCAAATCTACAAACACATCTTCTCCTATTCAAGCATCTACTCCAACATTGTCAGTTGACTTATCTGCCCTCTTCTCTCCCTCTAACCCAGTACCACCTAAACCAAAAATTTCTGAAGACCCTTCCTTGGTTGATATTGACTTATGTTTTGGGGGGCTGCATTCTTATGATTTGAGGAGCTTGAGTCAGATATGTGTAGTAGCTAAATATGATGATAGCAATGGTGGTGAGGAAGGTGATAAGGAAGAAAATAAAGTAGGCGACAGTGGAGAGGATTCATCTGAGGATAGTGACTTTGAGGAAATAGGTGAGGAAGATGATGAAGAAGACAATGTTGTATCTTTAACGGATTCAGATGAGATGAGTGGACAAGAAACAGATGTGATGGAAATGGTATAGGAAATGCAGATCTGGGGGATGAGATATCTAGGTTGATTGACACATGTGGACATGATGATAATGGGAATCCAACTGAAAGTGTTTGGACTAAGATTTACCTCAATGGTAACATGTGGGCTAAGCGCTCTAATGGGACCATTTCAATAGGTGTTGGAGATATGTTTGTTGATAAAGACCACTACAGCAAGGTTATTAGAGATTATACACTTCAAGAAGGTATTGTCTTACAAAGAAACAACGAAGGACAGGTTCATACACATAGCTACTTGCAAGGGAGAGTCATGTAAATGGAGGGTTCATTGTTCCAAATTAAGGGATGGCGTCATATGGAAGATGAAGTCCATTACAGGTGTTTACCAAAACTGTCCACGATTGAGTGTGAACAAGATGGCTACCCATCCATGGATTGCAAAGGAGTTGTTGATTGATTACAAGGCCAACCCTACCCTGAAAGTTGTTGCAGAAACTTATTATAGAAAGGCATGTGTTATTAGTTCCCAGCCACACATGCACCAAAGCACTGAAGCTGTTGAGATCATAGGTTTATGGGAAGCATGAAGAGTCATATGCAAGGCTTCCAGAGTACATTGAGGAGATAAAGGAAAGAAATCCAGGGACAGTAGCTTCTTGCATAGCTCAATGCCCTGAAGATACCCCCTTTTCAAGAGACTCTTCATTTCACTTCCTACCATGAAGACTGGATTCATGCAGGGTTGCAGGAGTCTTGTAGGGATTGATAGCTACTTCTTAAAGGGGCCTTATAAAGGGGTGTTGCTCACTGTAATGGACCTTGTAGAAAAAAAAAAAGCTATTTCTCCCTTGCATATGGTGTTGTGGAAAAGAAGAGCAAGGACCACCAGCATACTTCTTTACGGCTCTGAGACTTAACTTGGAAGGTGCAGATTCTTCTAAAATGACATTCATTTTAGATAGATACTCGGTATGTCTTCATTTTAGCAATCAATTCTTCATAGCTTCATGAATTCATTTCATAGGCATTTGATAGTTTTATTTCTTACTCTATTCTTGCTTGTCAGGGCTTAATTAAAGCCATGGAATCAATTTTTCCAGAAAGTTGGGTTTATGCAGTGCACTTTTACAGAAACTTCTCTGTTGATTATCTAGGTGATGTTTTCTTACAGTTCTTCTAACAAGCTTCCTTTCCTTTAGTATATTGTTTTGGAGAAGACTTTGGTGTCCTCAATATATGCGCTATGTTTGCTATGCTCATTCTATAGGTGCAAAGCTACACACTTTGTTTTGGACTGCATGTAATGCCTACACTGAACATGTTCACAAGCAAGTGATGAAAGCAATCAAGAAGGTGTCAGTTATTTCATATGAGTGATTGCTTAGGGAACCTGTAGAGAATTGGGCCAGATATTTATTTCCTCCTGAATTGAAATGCCTTGACAACACCACAAATTTTGTAGAGTTCTTCAATGGAAAAATTAAAAAGTTGAAGCATAAGCCTATCTTCCTCCTCTCAGAAGAGATTAGGAGGAAATTTATGAAGACCATAACCCATAGAGTTAAAGTAGCTAAATCCTAGCCTGGTGTTGTGGTTCCAAGAGTGAAATTGTTACTTGTGAAAGCTGAGTTGTCAAGTATAGAGTGTGTAGTAACTCCTATTGGAATAGGTATATTTAAGGTCCTAGATGGGGTTACGTCTTTCATTATGGACCAGAATGTGCATCATTGTGATTGTATGGTATGGGACATCACTGGCATACCGCGCAAGCATGGAGCAAGGTGCATTTTAGGGGAAATGCTTGACATTGAGTCATTTGTTTACCCATTATACACCATCAAAAGGTACTTAACACATATGATGTAATCATCTACCCCATTAAGGACCTTGTCTTCTGAAAAGTGAGAGACTGCCCAAGGTTAGACCCCGACCTGTGGAGATCAAAAGAGGAAGGCCACAAAGTGAGAGGTGAAGGGATGTTACTAAGGTTAGGTAGCAATACACTAGAAGCAATACCCTCAGGTGCAGCAAATGCAACCAATATGGTCACAATTCAAGGAGTCACAGAAAGGGAGGTGTACTGGACATTAGGAGAGGCAAAGATAAGATAAGGAAAAAGAACGACACTGAACAGAAGAGGAAAATGGGCAGGCCAAGGAAGGATGGACAAATCCATGTTGCTACTTCATCTACTCAGCTTTCTTCACATAAGCAACAGACCCATTCATCATCTAGCCAGCTTTCATCTGCCCAGCTTTCATCTGCCCAACCTTTATCTACCCAACCTCCTTCAATGAAGAAGCAGACTAGGAAGCAATCTCAGCCTCAGTCTACCTCTAAGAAGCAGAAGACTATTCAAGGTTCATCATCCTGAGGTATATTTCATTTTCAAGTGAATTTTTATTATCCTTTATGTTTTTTTAAAGCACTTTGACTAATATCATTCCTTATGTTTCTTAATTGATTGTAGTTGCTGCTCCTGGGACTTGAATTGGAATGGAAGATATGAAGTTTAGTTGCTGTCATTTTGCTATCATTTTGCTACTGCCTCCTACGAACTTATCTCATTGAGCCTTTTGGTGTACTATGTTTGACCAAACAATGTAGTTTGTGTGCTTTAATTTAGTTGTACTGTTGGTTCATTGCATTCGTTTTAATTTATGTATGTTGATAATGTTATGATTTCAATTGAGTGTAGTCATTTTCATAAAAGTAGCATCAAGGATATTACTAAATTCTTTATCATAATACATGAACTGCCACTTACAATCAAGATATTAATTCATTAGCCTGATTACAAAGTCACTTCATTACAATAACTACGAGCCATGCTAGCATAACCATTAGGCAAAGAAAATCCTTTCATTAATATCCTTAAGTAGAATCTTTATTTCTTTCAGCTCATCGATCATCATGTTCTTGCTTCGTTGATCCTCAGCTAACACTCTTACTCCATCTTGCAAAGGACTTGCCCACTAAATAAATTTTCCACATTGCAAACACTTGTAAAATAATTTCCTCGGGTTATCACGAGACTTTGATAATTTTATTTCGCTAACTCTTCCACAATTTGGACAGATTACTTCAACCTCATAATGGATGTAAGCACCTCCAAAAGATGATGAACTATGCATTTCTTTTTCTTTTTTTTTGGGAAATTATCTCAACACCTACAAAATTATGATTTTCCATAAATTAAAATAACATATACAAAATGTATCAAAATTAAAAACCATATTACAAATATACAATATATAAACTTAGAACATAAAAATCACAATTTTATTACAATATACAACTCATTATTTTTCATACCCAACCCAAAAAAAAAAATATTAATTCAAGCAATCACAACTTCACCTTTGTCTGACTATGAGCTTTTATGTATGGCAAGGAAGGAAGAGAGAGAACAAGCATGACAAATGAGATGGGGTAAAAGGCTGGTAGGGCCTTTATAAAGGAGCAAAAAAGGTGGGACTGGGGGGTTTCAAGAAATTCAACGGAACAAAAAACCACCAAAAGAGTCATTATGCGCGTTACAGCATAAGGGCAAAACAGGAAGCACAGGGTGACGGATCAGTATTTGGCCCAAACATTCCCGGCCCCAAAACCATTTTCGAAAATTATGGTTCCTAAAATAATTACACCAAACCTCAATGGACCCAAATACAAATTTTTTAATTGAAATTACCAAAAATAGCCTCCAAACTACAGGCGTGTTCGGCACTGGCTTTTAAGGTAGTGGTTAGTGGTTTGGAGAAGATAAACCACTACTTATCAAAATTAGAAGTGTTCATCAAAGTATTATTTATAGTAATGGTTAAGGGTTGAGGTAGAGAGTGAGTGAAGGTTAAGAAACGTTACTCATAGCAATGTTTTAGAGCCTTATGTACCTATTTTGGTTGCTTATTCCAATAATACCACAACTTTGCATCAAAATTAGAACTCCTACCCTCAATATATAAACACCATTCCCCATTCTCAGCTACACAACTTTTCAGCAGACTCCTCACAACAATGGACACTGGATTCAAGTCCCGATCTTGAAGGTTCCAGTAAACGTCGACCTCCTGATGGCTTTAATTCTGTTATAGAGATCTCCAACGATCTCCTATTTTTCAATCTTAAATAGCCCAAGCTCTCCACCTTCATCTTCATTAACCTTACAACTCTTTATAATCCACCTCCTCCTATTCTGTACCTCTCCACAAGTTTTAATCAAGTGCTTGGCTCCTCATCTTCTGCTGTGAGTTCTTCTTTATGCAAAAAAATTCAGTAATTTTCCTCTATTTATACATATCTGATTTTAATTTGTGGCTAATTTTGTTGGATTATTTTTTATTTTTGGATTTTTGATTTTGGGCAGCTGAAGCTGATTTTCTTGGTTTAGGAAGCTCATAAAAATTATATCATCTAGCTCCTTCAATCACCAAGTAAGTTTATTGCAAGTCTTCTTTTTGATTTTGCTTTTTTGTTCTTGTCCAGAAATGAGGGACTTCAATTTCTAAAGCGGGAACTTCATAAATTTTGGGGGATTGTGTTGTATATGATGCTCTTGTAAGCGTCATGAGCAATCATCAAGTAAGCAGAGGAACAAAATTTGTACTCTGTTTTGCATCATGAGCTTCTCTGCTTTCCATGACTGGCCCATATACTATCAGTAGGGTGTTCCATGAATTTCGATATAAGACAATTCAAGCACCCCACTAAGTGGTATTCCAAGTGAAGCATACATAGCCCATCAGTTAATCTTACCCACCCCTTTTTCAATAATAACTCTACGTCAATCCCATGTTCCTCTGCTTTCCATGCTCTGTTTGTTCCTCTACTTTCCCTCCTCTATTTGTTTATTACATTTTGGTGTTAACCTGATTATTCCTTTTTGGTATCTTTACTCCTTTTTTAATTCTTTATTCTTATTTATTCCGGTATTTATTTACTCCTTTGTACTCTATTTATTTACATTCCGTACTATATTAAAAAAAAGTGTCAATTGTGTGAGTTAATAAAGTGGTTAAAGGTAACTTGAAAAGCCATTAAAATGAGTATCTATTATAAACATTTGTATATATAATTTAGGATCTACTTAATAACATTATATGAACTAGCTTTTTTTTGGGGTTAAATTACATGAAGTAGTTTCAATTGGTGGTTGTATTAGCATGACATCCTCAACTAGCAAGGATGGAAACAAAGAGATTTTCCAATGGATGTATGAGGAAATGATAATATTATGCGAGACTTGCCTCCAATACATAGCAAAACGTGGGCGTGTACAATTTTTCGTTTGGAAAGAAATCCAACTAGAGGTCGAAAAGAAAATTGGGCATTAATTTGGTGCAAATAGTTGCAAGTATAAATATGATACTATAAAGAATGATTGGGGACAATGGAAGAATTAAAAACATTGGAAACTGGACTAGACTGAAATCCTGTCACAGGGAAAATTGAAGCATTAGATGAATGGTGGCAGAAAAAATTAAGGTTAGTTCTCCAACTATTTTATTCTAGGCCAAAACAATGTATATAATAAGCTTGTAATATTATGAAAGAAACATAATGTAACATCAACATAATTTTTGATCCTATTGTAGGAAAATAAAAAAGTTCACAAGTTTCGAAGTAGGGATGTCGAGCCCTTTCTCGGAGAAAAATGGGACCAACTATTTTAAGATTCTTATGCCATGGGAAAAAATGTTTGCACACATTCGATGGAGCCTTCCCAACTTATTATTTTGGAGAGCGATGAAGAAGATGAAAGTAGCGAGGATGATGGTAATGGTGTCAAAGAAAATATAGAAGCCTATAATTTTCAAAATAACCCTTACGTTCAATCTGCCTTAATGAATGAGGAAACTTTCACGACACAATTCATTGAAGACATAAGCATTTCCATCGAAGACACTATTACCCAAGGTTTAAGTGGTCGACAACCAATGAGTCAAAGTGGTAAAGGATACACCCGAAAAACTGAAGGAATGGAAAAACTTGTATCAAACAACAACAGTGTGCAAATGAAGCGCCAGAGGAGGCAATCAAGAGGTTTTGGAACAATGTTTTCTCAACTTGCAGATTTGGTCTCTATATGTAGAAATGTTAGCCAAAGTGCGCCAAACAGTGGGACTATACACGATCAATATTGCTACATCAATGCAAATCATAAGGAGTATGGTTGAGAACAGTAATTTAGTACAAGGAAGTGAACCATGGGGCTATGCTATTCATTTACTTGAATTCAGTGAGACGAGAACTTTTTATAAATTTAGGCAATGACAATAGTACGTTGCAATAGCTGGAATATATGTCTAATATTAGAGACAAGTGACCGTGTAGTTTCTTTATTTTTATGTTCGTTTATGAAATTCTTAGTATTTTTCATAAAATAATAATTTCAAGTGATGCTTTGTTTAGAGTGTGAAAGTTTAGGGGGGGATTTTTTTCAATTTCAATTTTGCTTAGCTCTATAGATATTTACTGAATAAGGTGGACATGATTATTTATTGAGTGCTACTTATAATTTATTTATGCCATAATTATGTACTTTTTCCTTGTAATTAATTGTGTTGTTCAATTTTATTATTGATAGGTACATGATGGATCCTTATGAAGAATGGTGGCGTAAGTTTTAGACTATGGTGATATGCACAATAGCTGACATTTTTGTGTATCATTATAAATATATTTATAAAGAGCCATATATGACTTCACTTATAACAGAGGAGAAATGAATGAGAGAAGTACTAACTGGTCATTTTATCCGATGTGTTAATGCTTTTAGAATGGAGCCACATTTATTTTTGAGATTATGTGAGGAATTATCAATATGGGTTGAAATCAAGTCGAAAGGCGTCGATTATTGAAAAAGTTGGCATTTTCCTGTATACTGTATACTGTGGCCACTGGTGTTTCAAACAGAGTTATTATGGAGAGTTTTCAACGATCAAGTGATACTATCAGTAGGGTGTTCCATGAAGTTTTAAATGCAATAGCCAATAGAAAAACTACATGTCTATCACATGATATTATAAGACCACAGGATCCAAACTTTAGAAACAAACCATCTCGAATAGCTGATGATGAAAGATATATGACATGCTTTACGGTAATAATCTTAATTTATAGAAATAAGTTTTATTATTTATTAGCATATTGATTTTGGACATATATGTCATCTTATTATATTATTTTTTTGATAGGATTGTATTAGATGCATTGATGGTGCACATGTTATGGCTTGTATTCCTGAAGCTGATCAATTGCCTTATCGAGGAAGAAAAGGGATTTCCACATTCAATATAATGGCTGCATGTGACTTTAATATGTGTTTTACATTTGTATCAGCTGGTTGGGAAGGTTCAGCACATGATGCGCGTGTTTTCCTTCATGCAATTGAGACTCTGGAAATGAATTTTCCTAAGTCACTAGAGGGTATGACACACGCACACACCTATGTATGCGTGTAAGTGCGCGCGCACGCGCACACACATACACAATATGTGTGTATAACAATTTTATATATTCTAATTATTTTTGTTTGTTTTTCTTATAAATTAACCATGTTCCTATTAATCATGTTTAGGCAAGTACTATTTGGTGGATAAAGGATATCCAGATCGGAATGGTTACTTAACTCCATATCCAAAATTAAGATATCATCGACCACAGTTTCAAAATGAACCTCCACAAAATGCTCAAGAAGCTTTCAACTGCACACATTCATCGCTTTGAAGCTGCATTGACAGATCATTTGGAGTTTTGACGCAAAGATGGAAATCCTTAATAGATTGTAAAATTTTAGTGTCGAGACACAGACACAAATTATAGTGGCAACATTTGCGTTGCATAACTACATTCGAATCAACTCATCAACTGATCCAATTTTTCGAGTGTTGGAACAATATTCGAATTTTATACCTTCTGAGGAGCTATGCGAAGATACTTCTCTAAGTGAATAAAGTGAAGAGTCAGATCAATGAAAATGAAAGAAATTCGTAATGTAATTGCTGCATCTTTATGGTGTGGTGGACGTTAAAATAACTGCATCTTATTAGATGTGAGATTTTTAGATGTTCTTACTCCTTCAGAATGATGTTAGATGGTGGTGATTTAAACTATGGATAGTTTTATTTTTAAATTAATGCATTTGTAATCATCATTGCTATTGTATTCAAATTCAAGGTTAATTTGAAAATACATAGTTAATTTGGCCTTTTTTTTTTGTTGAACACTAATTTGGCTTCATTATGATAAGGAGAAGAACATGTCCTATTAATTCATTTACGTTATTGAAAATTTATTCAACATTAATAATATGCATATCCAACAACTCATTCTTATGCTTCCAAATTGGGGCAGCGGGTCAACAAAAATATGTAATACTACTAAAAAAATTAGACATGAAAAAGAATAATAACCATGTCCTTTTCTGTTATTTCAAAATTAAATAGCTACCTCAATAGCTAAATTTACCGAACACTTCTGGTTAAACAACTAATTACACAGCTACCCCCTAACCATAATTGTTAAACCGCTAACAGGTAGTGAAACCATCAACAGCTACCTTAACTATAATAGCCCAATCCTAAATTATATTTAGTTATTTAATTACCCCATGTTAATGATTTTTTTATATTTATTTATCACATTTAATCATCTCGGTGAGAAAAAATATATATATGATGTCATTTGGGCCCTTACTTGGCAATTCAGGTTTTATTTACTTATGTATTTATTTATTAACAAAAATTTTAGGAGGATTAATAGAAGGCCTTGATAATTATAATCTCATTGATTAAATTATTTTTCCATAACATCACAAAAGTTTAATTTTAAGTTACGCAAAAACATTATTGTTGCGGAGCATTTTATTTCTGAACCTGACTTATTTCGGCCCAATTTAAAGCCCAGCAAGCTTGCTTTACTAGCCCACCTAATTACCATGATTTAAACTTAATCATTGTTAGAAAAGCTACTTTTGGGAGGTATAAATTTAGCCAAGTAAGTTTCAAATCATTTCTAGCCAAGTAAAACCCACACACACACATCCCTCTCCTTTCTCTCTCCTACCCCACGCCAGCCTATAGTAGCACTAGCCAGCCACCTTTTGGCCACCAATTCACCACCAAGACAACCTCCTTCAGCCACCAAGCAACCACCACCAGCCACCCTAGCCACCACCTATACTCCCACAAACATCAAGCCTCACTTACATCCCTTTTTCTTCAAGCAAAGTTAGTAAACCCTAATCTTGATCTTGTTGATTTCGATTTCTGTCTTAGTTTTGATTCTTATTTTGTCATTTTTGATTATTTATCATGATGTTTTGACAAGAAATAAGAGTCATTTTTGTGTTTAAATTGTTAGAGAAGCTTGAGAGTAAGTGGAAGTTGAGATTGTTCATGATCATGCAAGCTTAACCTTAAGTGATGTTTATAGGTGGTTTTGTATTTGTTTTGTCAGTTTGTAACATCATAAATGATTATGGTGATGTTGGTGAGATTTTGAATGAGTTAAGGGTGAATCTAAGTTGGCCAAAAGTTCAGGTTTTGATAATTATGCAAGGTTTAGCTTTCCTTTAATAGTAAGCGAGTTATATCTGTATATTTGATTAAGAAATGAATCTTTGATGTATACGATTATGAAGGGAAATTGAGTGTGATGATGTTGTATGGTGATGGAAAGGAATAAAGCTAAAGCTTTGTTACATGATTTTAAGGAATGATTTTAGATGAGGATTTGTGTGAAAAGAGATGAGAAAACAATGACAGTGGGGGCTGGGAAATGGCCAAAAAAAAAGGGGGAATATTTGCCAATAAACTGGTAATGATCGGCCAAGCTAAAAACTAAATTTTTGGTGGATAGATAGATCAGTGTATTAGATTTTCAATATCTTTTGAATCACCTTAATTTGATGTCTGTGGAAACCGTTATGGCCGTTTTGTTAGAACTGTGCAGGTTCGATCAAAACTGGTACACCTGTGTTCTAGCCCCATTTTGGGAAATCTATTGTGGGAATCATATTTTATATTGTAAATGAAAGTTTTTCAAGACTTCGTAATCTTTCTATATTGAGAAATTAGGTCTCAAACGGAGGTCAGGAGATTAGGTTATGAGTCATTTATTTTAGCCCCTATTACACCCTTACGTTTTCTTTTACTAAAGTATTAACTATGAAAATAAATACATTTGCAAACTCTATGTTTCTATAACGATATACAGAATCAGGACTTAATTTATCATTTCCTCCCCTTTTGTGCATAATCATACACAGTGAAATTTCATTAAAAGTTCCAAGTACGTTCATTATCTGTATTTTTAGAAATCAGCACATATTTATCAAAATTATAATGTTTTGATAAATATATCAATGAATAAATTTAACCAGTAGTTTATCAAATAATTAGAGGCCCCATCAGTTATCAGTTACAAGGCATTGTCCTTTAGTTACCCACGCGATTTTAGGCCAGGTACTCCGATCGGCTTGGTAGGTATACACCTATCTTCAGATCGTAACAGTTACTAGAGGTTCACTATCAGATAATAATTGACAATGCAGTTTTATATTCATCTCATTCCCTATTTTAAATTAAAATGAACTGTAATGTGGCCCCAACTAGTTCTTCCATGAACATTTAACAATACAGGAATGCATGTAATGAGTTTCAGCTCACAGTTCGAAATGTTTTCATATTTTGTTTTAGGCAAATGTTTAGTGAATCGCCTTCAGGCTAGCAGATCGACTGAAGGTGACAAGTGAGCAAGGAAGTCTAAATAGAACAGTAGTGTATTAGAGTTGAGATGCTTTTAGCACTGTATTGTGAAATATTTTGATGTTAGATCTGTATACTCTAGAAGTGTTACTATATTTTGGTGTAAACTCTGAAATAGTTGACTGGTTTGAAGTTAGAATTGTTCATATATGGTTTTGATGGGTCGTGATTGTGTGAACGCCTTGTGATGGTAAACGTTGTCTAGCGTTGCTATATTTATTATTTACAAGCAAAGCATTGTCCTTTTTAGATGGCAGTAACGCCCCGATCATTTGGAATGTTACTTCTAATTGATGAAACTAATGAAGAGAATGCAAACAGTGAATTATGTACATTTGGGGTGTTACATTAATAGCTAATCACTACTGAAACAATTACTTTTACGGAACACACCCTAAGTAGACCTAGGCATGATGGGGTAGCGGGCGGCAGACAGTGTTGACCATTGAGCTAAAGTCAACGGTTGACCTAAATTGAAATTACCAAGGTTATGAATTGAGTCGAGGCAAGCTGGTTTAAATTAAGAAAAAAATCCTAAAAATTTGCACAGTTTTACACTTCAGTGGATCCGAACCCATGACATCCCCAACTTGCTACCAAAATTCTTTGGGGTGTGCTCGAGTTGAGTTGAGTCTAAGCTTGGCTAGACCTGGCTTGACTCATTAAGTAACTAAGCCAAGTTCAAAAATGCACTGAACTTGGTCAAATTAAGTCCGAGCAGAGCTTTGACTGAGCCCAGTTTGACCAAGCCAAGCCCGCGTTTAGTCGAGCCTTGACATGCTCTAAAATTTTTCCTATATAAATCTTCAAGTGATTATGTAAAATATATTTAAACATTAAAGAATTATGACGCCTGACTTTAACCAATGAGAAATCAATAACATGATTTTAAGTTGAATTATCAATATCTAAATTATAATTACAACTATGCGCATGGTAGAGTTTGATTATATAAAAAACAAACGATCTTACGAGCTGAGCTGAGCCTAACTATCCTAGGCTTGGGCTTGGCTTGCGCGCGAATCAAGCCGAGTTTTGATCAAACCGAACCGAACCAAACTTTGACTGAGCTGAATCCGAAAACTTGTCAAGCGGGCTTGACTCCTGTACATCCCTAGCTATCCTACCACCCACCCAGCTTGCTGTGAATCATGCATTGCTGAAATTATATTTATGAGTTTCCTTTTTCTTCCCCAAGTCAATACAATTTTTTTGGGGTTGGGGGGGGGTGGTCAACCTACTAACCCCACCAGCTCCGCCACTGCCCTTGCAAGTGTTTGTACTTTATAGGCTACTTACATGCCATGTTCGAAAGGGCCAATCAAGCATATCAAACTAACTCGTTAACATATTTGTGTAGAGATTACAATTCCATTTGTTTCTAGAACTTTAAATTATGTTTCTTATTTAATGGTTAAATTTTACGGTATTAAACTATAGATAATTGTAATCTCTATACAAATATGTTAGTGAGTTAGTTTGATATTCTAGAAACAATTATATATTCAAAAATAAATTCGGTTAAATTTCAAATATTAAAGTGTCATTAAAGAATATTTTGTTATATTTTAACAATATTAGGTCACTTAACTAAAAACTTTGATTCAGAAAGTTTAATGACTAACATTTCAAGTCCTAAAACTTTTAATTCAAAAAGTTTAATAATTAAAATTTAAGACCCTAAATAATTTACAGACTGAGTTATTTAACCCAAGTTTTGAATAGCTCAAGTCTCAAGACTTTAAGTAGACTCATTTCAATTTCTAAAATAGGCAAACAAAGTTCAAAAAATTGATCCCAATTAGTGGCATTGTCATTTCGGACATTTGGACAAAAACACCATGTCCAAACTCTGTCTAAATTGCATATTCAGATACTCTTACCGAACCCGAACCTGAACCCGAATACAAATGTGTGGTAGAATATCCGAATTTTTAATTTGAACCTTTGAAAATTTGACAGAGCCCACACCCAAAGTTTTAATTTCTGAACCCGAATTTTCATGTCCAAACCCGATTGTAAATTCAGAAGGTTTTAGACTGAAATTAAATAATACCTAAATCCTATTGTCCGAACCCAATTGTTCAAACGTCCGAATTAGACCGAACTCGAATTAATCATAAAATTAAGACAATTTGGACTGGTGTTGTTACACCCAAACCGGACCTGAATTTCAATTCGAACACAACCCAATGTCTGAATGTTAAATGCGGAAAACAATTGTATAATCAGACCCAATTTTTTTCAAATAAGACAAATTCAGATAATGAAATCAGATAGATTTTTAATCAATAAATCTCCTCTAATTCAAAAATAATTTGATCCTTATAATTCCGAAACAACACTTGCACCAAAGTGGGAAAGCGTGCAAGGAAAAGATGAAGCTCTCTTTTTCCACACCCTTTTGCACCCACTCTGCAAGGTTAGGGTCGCAGGGGGAGACAAACAGAAGTACAAAACAAAAGAGATGGGAAGAAAGAAGATTATTGTTTGTTTATCCCACGTTCTGCAGCTCTTCAAAAAAATCACCGATGACTTTAAAACTATTGCAAAATTAAGATCAATGGAGGAGCACGACTGCTCCAACTCTCTCAAAAATACCTACTATTAGTGTATGTAGCGGTAATATTATAAATTGACACCTTGTACAGTTATTATAAATACAATGTTGGGCTCCCAATGTGGGTGTGCCTTTCACTTCAATTCCCTCACATGGTATCATAGTCAACTGCTCCTCAACTCTAACCCTAGCTGGCCCTCTCTCTTCTTGCCTCCGCTCCAAGTTTCTCCTAAAAACTTTGATCTTACCCTAGCTAGCTCCCTTGGCTGACACCATCGTCTCTATTGTTACTCATGGCAATCCTTTCATTTGTTCGTCTCTCCAATCACACTCACAATCCCTCACCCTGTCGCTACCACTTCTTTCTACTGTAGCACTACTGCCTTGGCCCTCCCTGTCATCCTTCGCTGCTGCACTGTCTTTGGGTCTCTCCTTGTCTTATGCACAACTGTTGGATTCGTGGCCCAAAATCCAAGAAACAGGAAGGTGGGACCGTGCTACATAAACACGGACGTGTCAGGATGAAGGAGCGCAAAGTCGAGATAAGGTAGAATATTGGCACGGGGGATGGCACGGTCGTGCCACGTGTTGCTCTGCTAGGCGCGATAGTGGCGGCTAGGGTTTGTGCGACGTGCAGTTTCTCCTGACGGTTAGGTTTTTGTCTCTAAGGGTAAAACCCTAGTATTCTAGACCCTATAAAAGGGGGTCATACCTAGGATCTAAAATCACTCCTGAATCCCTAAACACATTGAGAGGTAGAGAATTGTGAGAGAGATTACAAGAGAGGTTGTAATTCTGCTGTTGGATCAAATCACTTGTTGTGATTGTGATCGTTTTGTATTCTCCCTACTCATATAGTGGATTGATTGTACTCGTCGCCGTCCATTGTTTTGTTCCCGCATTGGGTTTCTACGTCAATCTTGTGTATCGTTGTTTTGTTCCTGTTATCGTTCCTTTAATTCCTGAATATCTGTTTCATCCTATTGCTTCCGCTATTAGCTTGCTCTAATTTCCTAACAACAACCGGTCTTCTCGCTAACCCCATGGCTGCCTCACGGTCCTCTGCACTGCCATTCCCTACAGTGTCCGTGATGCCACTGCCGCCTCCTGAACCGTCCCACAACTACCCCCTGGGCTTGACACCTTATGTTCTCGGGTCGACCGATCCCTTCACCATCGGGGTGCTTGACGACACTTGGTCTCCCACTTCATCGGTGCCTATCAATAGTAGCGATCCACCAATTCTTCCCCCATCTCTCTGGACCGTCAACATCACCACTTGTCACGACAGTTCTTGCATCGGTCGATGATTACTTATTGTGGGAGACCCAATTCACCTCTCTTTTGTGATCATGCATAAACTCAATGGTATATTTGATGGTGTCATTGCAAAGTCGCCTTCTACTATTTTGATTGCTCCAGGAGTTCAGTAGCCGAATCCTTGCTACTTATATTAGCTACGAGTGGATAAGCTTCTTCGCGCAACATCTTACATCACGTTTTAATACTGCTAGTTTGGCTAGAGCATTATATCTTAAGTGAATGCTCAACCAATGTGTCCAAAGGCTCGGATCAATCTATGGATGACTACTTGCGTCATATTAAATCTATAGCTAATTCCTGAGCCACCATTCATAGTCCAGTCCCTAATCTTGAGCCCATTCACTATACTACGGCTGGTTTGGCACTAGACTACCACAATTTTGTTACTACCTATTCCATGCTGCCTGACAGTCATACCTTTGATGATTTGCGTTCTAAGATGATTTTTTATGAGCAACATATGAAATTTCAGTCTGTTAGAGACACTCCGATTCATCAAGCGCTAGTCAACACTCTAAGCACTGGTAACACTAACCAAGGGAGCAGGTCCCACTCTTAAGGCAGTAACAATGGCTAGTTTTTCGGTAATGAAAACAAAAATAATGGACAGCGTTGCAACTGGAACAATAAAGGCGACGAGCGCAATCATTGTGGCGGCAACAAGAACGACAATTCTACCAACAGGACCTTTAACTCCTCCTCCAAGGGTAGGCCTACTAGTACTGTATTTGGTAATTAAAGTGTTTTATCGTTACATACTTTATGCTCTCCTACTTGTGATACTTACTCGTTGTCTGCAGGCACTAACCGATCAGAAGAGATTTTAGGATCTCATTCCAACGTTGTCTATCAAATTTGCCATGCCCCAGGTCATTCTGCTGATGCCTGCCCTAATCTTATCAACCTCGTCAGCCACCAATCCTTCCTGCATTTACTACAGTCAATTCTATTGATACTGGTGAAAAAAATTTGGTATCTTGACTCTGTTGCTGCCTCCCATATGACACCTAATGACAGTAAGCTTCTCTCTAAATCTCCTTACTTTGGGCCTAATCTTGCAAAGATTTGAAATAGAAACCTATTGCCTATTAGTAACATTGGCCATAGTACTGTATCTACTCCTATGAGGCTATTACAACTCTGTCATATTCTTCATGTGCCTCAGCTGTGTCATAACTTGTTATTTGTTAGGCAACTCTATCATGATAACAACTGTCATGTAGTTTTTCACTCTACCTGTGTTTGTTTTAAGGATAACACCATGGCTGAAGTCCTCTTCTAGGCTCCTAATATCGGAAATGTTTATTGAAGTTGTCTTCTTGTTGAATGCCCCATGATCTCTACCAACTTGGTACTCAGCACTTCAGGAGAACACTGGCATCGTCGTTTCAGACATTATGGAGCTTGTGTGCTTGTTGTTTTAAAGAAAAACAATTATTTACATGTTTCTTCCTGATTTCATGATACTTGTATGACTTGTCGCTTAGCCAAGTCTCATAGATTTCCTTTTAATTTGGTTGGACATTGTACTATTACTCCTCTTGAGTTAATTCTTTCTTCTATTTGGCAGTCTCCTATTTTATCTCATGAGGGCCACAGGTACTATATTTCTTTTATTGATGATTTCTCTCAATCTACATGGATTTATCCAATGAAACGTAAATCTAAAGTCTATAGTATATTTTACACTTTTGAAACTTTGGTTGAAAATCCTTTTAGTTACAAAATCAAGCAATTCCAAAGTGATGGAGGATAGGAGTTTGACCAAGCTCATATGCATGGTCTCTTTTTCTAAACATGGCATTTATTTCCAAAAATCTTGCCCTGACACCCAGCAACAAAATGGGGTGGCTGAGCGCAAGTATCGACATCTTCTAGAGATGACTCGTTCAGTTCTCATTGATGCTTCATTTCCGGCTTTCTTTTGTTCGAATGTGGTCTATACCGTAGTTTTTACAATCAATAAGCTGCATACTCCCATTTTACATGGCAAATCTCCTTATGAAGTTTTATTTGCTGAGGTACCTGAGTGTGATTTTCTAAAACCTTTTGGTTAAACTTGTTTTCCACATTTGGGAGACACTTTTGTGAATAAATTTTCTCCTTGTTTCGTCCTATGTGTGTTTTGGGTTATGCCCTTATTACAAGGGTTGTCGCTATCTAGACCCATGTACCAACCGTGTCTATATAAGTCATCATGTTCGTTTTCATGAAAATGAGCTTCCTTTTTCCTCTCTTCTATCTTGTGCTTCCTGTGTTTCCCTGCTTGTTCCTTTTGTCCTTGACGATGTGTTCAATCTAACCCACACTACTGGTATTGTTGCATCACGCCCGGGCCTCTCCACACCTTTGGCCCAACTAGCTCTCCCTCTACATCCCTGGTCTCTCTCATTCCCAACTCCACCATAGCCCCTACCCAACCCCTTAGTTCTCCCTCTTTCTCGTCAGTAAGTCCCCCACCTAGCCTAATTCCACAAGTTGAATCCACCTCCCCTTCCCCGGACCCCCTATCCCTATTCCTACCTTTAAGGCATCCAACCCCTCCCTTGACCCTACTGCACTCACTCCTTATACCTATCCAATGCAAACTAGGTCCAAATCCGATATCTACAGGCCTCAACAGATTCTCTCCCTTGCCAACTTGCAAACTAAGCCAGAACCCACGTCCTTCACCCAAGCCTCTAAATTTCCTCAATGGAAATAAGCTATGGCTGAGGAGTATAATCCGCTTATGGCTAATGACACTTGGGATTTGGTTCGACCCCTACCTTTACAAAACTTAGTTGGATGTAAGTGTGTTTACATAGTTAAATATCACTCTAATGGTTCTGTAGAAAGGCATAAAGCGCGTTTGGTTGCTCAGGGCTTTCATCCGCAGGTAGGTATTGACTGCCATGAGACATTTTGTCCGGTTGTAAAATCGGTGACTATTCGTCTTATTCTTTCCCTGGCTATATCTTTAAATAGACAATCCATCAATTGGATGTTAAGAATGCTTTCTTACATGGGCATCTCACTAAAGAGGTCTGTATGAAACAACTTCTAGGCTTCGTTCATCCTGACCTTCCGCATTTTGTTTGTAGGCTTAAGAAGGCAATCTATGGCCTTACGGAAGCTCCTCAAGGTTGGTTTCATCGCTTTAGCAGTTTTCTTCTGTCTCATGGTTTTGTATGTAGCAATGCTGACCCCTCGATGTTTGTTTCTCGCACTGGTTCTCACACTTTGATACCACTTTTATATGTTGATGATATTATCTCAACAGACAGTTCCTCTATAGTTCTTCATTCCTTCATCACTGCTCTTTTTCGTCAGTTCGACATGAAACACCTTGGGGATCTTCATTACTTTTGTGGCATACAAGTGATTCATGCTCCTTTTGGTCTCTTTCTTTCACAACAGAAGTATGTTGTTGATCTTCTTCATAAATTTCATCTTCACACCCGTTAGCACTCCCTCTGTTGCAAACACCACCCCTCCCTTTCTGATGGAGAACTGCTAGCTGATCCTTCTGAGTATCGCACTATGGTAGGTGCATTTCAGTATTTAACTTTGACTTATCCTGACATTGCCTATATAGTCCATGTACGTTCCTAGTGTATGCATTCTCCCAGCACTGCTCACCTTCATACTGTCAATCGCATTTTTAGGTACTTGCAGGGGATCCAGGATCATGGACTATTCCTCTGCCCGTCCATGTCCTCTTCCATTATCATTGCATATTTTTATACTGATTGGGCTGGCTATAAGGATTTTCGTCGCTCCACCACCGGATATGCTGTATATTTTGGTCCCACTCTTATTGCGTGGCGTTCGAAGAAGTAACCTACCGTCTTCAAATCGTCCACTGAAGTGGAGTATCGGGCTCTTGGTTATACTGTTGCTGAAACGATCTGGATTCGCAAAATGTTGTATGACTTCGGGATCACAGTCTCTACCCCAGTTTGTCTCTAATATGGCAATGTTTGCGTTGGCCAATCATGTTCAGCATGATCGTAGTAAGGACATTGCTATGGACTATAACTTTGTTTGCTGCTGGAGATCTAGTTGTTCGATATATCCCTACTAGCTTACAGTTTACAGACATCTTTATAAAAGGGTTGTCTTCTAAATAGTTCTTATTTTTTAAATCCAATATGTCCGTGCATTTCTCCGATTAGATTGAGGGGTGTACTAGTGTATGTAGGGGTAATATTGTAAATTGACATCATGTACAGTTATTATAAATACAAAGCTAGGCTACCAATGTGGATGTGCCTTTCACTTCTATTCCCTCACATCTACTTTCCTCTAATTTTATGCCTTGTTAAGACCCACAAAAATACCCACTTTCGATTAATTTAAACTGTTGAAACCCACAAATTAACCTCCTCAAAATTTTTAGCGCTCTCTTTGATCTCTGTTAAAATACATCTTCAAAAACATGGCAGCAGAAGGATCATTAGAGGCTGTCATTGTTGAGGTGAGAGAAGAGCTTATGGTCCCCTTTGCTAGTGAAGCAAAAACATTAACCACAAGAACTGCCCATTTCCTTAAACCCACTCTAGATCCCATTTACAATTCTCCCATTGCCTCCTGATTCAGGCTAAACCCTTAAGGGTCCGACAGGCATCAGCAATGGAAGTACAAGTCCAAGAAGGTTGTAATAGCCCGATCCTAAATTATGTTTATTTATTTAATTAAGCCATGTTATTAATTTTTCAAGTTTATTTATCTCATTTAATCATCCCGGTTGGGAGAATTTATTTTGGACCTCACATTGCAATTCGAGTTTCATTTACCGTAAGAATTTTGGATAAATCGATATTAGGCCCCGGTAGATATGATTAGATGATAAATTATTTTTTATAATGCCACAAAAAACTAATTTTTAACCATGAAAAAATTTGGGCCCAAATTCATTAAGTTTGGCCTAATTTATTTGGTTCTGAATTGCGGTCTGATTCATTTTGGGCTCCAATTGTGACCCAAAAATTTTGGTACAATTAAATTAAGTTGATTACCATCATTTGTACCTAATTTCAATTAGTAAAAAGATATTTTTGGAGGCTTAAGTATAAGCCAAGTATAGGGATAAGACCCAAAAAAAAAAAAAATTCAACCAAATACAAGTCACAGTTCCTCTTCTTCTTCTTCCCCCACCTACGATCAGCACCCCCTATTGGCTGTTGCTTTTGCTGTAGTTTCCGGCTAGATTGCTACTAGCTCGAGCCTGCCACCGGCCATCCCAACACCCTAGCAGCACCAATCGCCACCCCAATCCTCAAAACCACTAAACATCAACTCTATCTCCCTCTTTTTCAAGCTTAAAGTGAGCAACTCTATCATCTATCTTGTTGATTTTGGTTTTGATTCTTATTTTTGTGGGTTTTAATTTTTGATCATGTTATTTTGATAAGAAAAAGAACTATTTTGATGTTTTAATTTGTTGGTTATGCTTAAAAGCATGCTAGGGTTGAGTTTATGCATGAGCATGCAAGCTTGAGTTTGAAATGATGGATTTGGATTTTGGTACTTGATTCTTATGACCTTTGGCATTAGTAATGGATGTCATGATATTTATGTTAAGTTTAGATGAGCTTAAATGCAAGAATAAGTTGGTCATAAGTTAGGGTTTTGGTGATCAAGCATATGGGTTGATTTATTTCTAGCATCAAGCATATTATTTGTGTATATATAATTGGATAAAGAAATGAATCTTAGATGTTTTGTTTAACTTGGGAAATCACTTGAGGTGATTTTGTATAAAGGGTTGTATTATGAAAATCTCTCTGATTGATTATAAAAGGTCATTTTGCTCATTTATGCAAATAAGTAAGCTTATGAATGTGTTTTGAGTGAATTTGAAAAAGAGAAGAATTGAAAATTTGATGTAGACAATTATAGAGTAAATTTGAGTAATATGGCTTTATAAGGTGATGACAAGGAACAAGGCTTTATTAACTGATTTTAAGGAGTGATTTTAGAGGGAAATTATGTGAAGAAAAGGGAAAAACAAGAACAGTAGGGCTCTAAACAGACTAGAAACATGGGTCTCTTTGTGATTAAACTAATATTGTTTGGCCCATTGAAAAACTATAATTTTTGGTGGGCAGATAGATTCGTGAGTTATCTTTCAAATGACCTTTGAATCACTTCATTCCAAGTTGTGTGGAAAAACTTATGGTCATTTTGCTAAGATTGTGCTGGATAGACCGAAGTTGTGCATAGTTGTGTTCTAACCCAATTTTAGGAACTCTATTGTGGGAATTATGTTTTGCACTGTCAATGAAACTATTACAGCACTTGTTAAGTTTTTTATATTGAGAATTTATAGCTCAATTGGAGGTCGAGGGTGAAAGATATTGATTTTCTAAAGTAGACCTTCAAACAGTAATATGAGGAAGGAAAGAAATCATGAGATTTGAAGATATTATCAGGAGTTTCTAAGCAATTATGGATATTGTAAATAAATTACCAAGTTTAGTGAGTTCAACAACTTTGATTGTGTATAAAAGCTTACTTTGGTTGGAAAACCGAGTTAAATGGGGCATGAGAATGAAATTTGGGAAGTTGGGAGAGTAATAACTCAAGATCGATGTCTATCGGGCCAAACTAGGGTTATATGAGTTTTCATGAACCTCACAACACCCCTCTTGGTGTTAAACCTTTTATTATTCCTTTTAAAAATATCAAAAATCCATATTTCATTTATATCCATTAAAGTCCTTTCATTATCACCTCAATTATTTCATTTTGGTGTATTTTGCTCCAATTTATTTTACTTCGAGTTCAATGACCCTGACTTATTTATTTTTCAAAATCATTTTAGTATAACTTATCTTATATTGAATTGTTTGAATTGTGGATGTCCTTTTTATTAATCAATTTCCATAAGGTTGCAAATTATGGGAGTGAAAGTTGTTTACTAACTACATTTCCTATAACTATAATTCTTAAGCAGAAACAGGGCCTAGTCTATCGTTCCCTATTAATCATAAGTATTATCAAGTGAGATTGCACTTTAAAGACTTCAGCTATGTTCATTGTCTGTATCTTTAAAAATCAGAGCGCATTTATCAAAATTATTATGTTTTGGTAAGTACATCAATGAATCAGTTTACTTAGTAATTTATCACTTAATCAGTGACCCCGCCAGTTATTGTCTATAGGGCATTCGCCCTTCAGTTATTCATGCGGCTTTAGGCCAGGTCCGTCGATCAGCTTGGTAAGTATATACCTATCCATAGATCATAAAAAAATCAAGGGGGTTCACTATCAGATAATAACTAGTAATACAATGTTACATTCATCTCATTCATTATTTTAACTTAAAATAAATTGCAAAGCAGACGCCCAACCAATATATGCAAATATCAATTAACAATACAGGAATACATGTATTGAGTTTTGGTTCATAGTTCGAAATATTTTTCATGTTTTGTTTTAGGTAACTGCTTACCGAATCACCCTCATGATAGCAAACTAGTTGAAGAGAATAAGTTGAGTAAGAAAATCTGGAGGGATCAACAATGATAGAGTACATGCATCTTTTGGAGCTGTATTTTGAAATCTTCAGTGGGCAGAGTGTAGATTATATAGTGAATTGCTTTACTGTAGTGTATAAACCATATGTGGGTTAACAGTTGATTGTATATGGTTTGATAATATGTGAATATGTATGGTTGAAATCATGCCTAGCTATGTTGTTTCTAGTACACATTCTTCAGACCTTATCCTTTGGATGGCGGTAATGCCCCTATTATCGTGTTTATTAGTCCTAATTCAGAGATTTATTAAGGAAAATGCAAATAGTGGAACATGTTTAATTTGGGAGTGTTACAAAGGTCTTGTTCTTTTTATGGGTATATTACAGATTTGCATGTGTGGAATGGAAAAGAGTAGAAAGAAGTGGGTAGGAGAGGGGTGGGAGTGGTTTATTATATGTGAGGGTGGAAACGAATGAGAAGGAGTAGGTTGGAGTGGAAAGAAGTGGAAAATAGTGGAATTGAGTGAGAGTGAATAATTAACAACAACAACAACAACAACAACAACAACGACAACAACGACAATAATAACGACAACAACGACAACAATAACGACAGCAACGACAACAACAATGATAATAAATAATAGTAATTAGACACAATAATTAATAATAATTATTATTAATTAATAATAATAATTACAAAGATGGTTCTTAGACTCTTAGTAATATTGATAATAATAATCATAATAACTGTTAATATTAATAATTATTATTAATATAAATTTTAACAATAATTATTATTCCATGTGAATATCATCCATAAATACAATAAAAATCATTAGTAACATTGATAATAGATCTATTATTACAGCTGATAATAATAATAATATAAATAATAATGTCAATAATAATAATTAATACTAATACGAATAATAATTAAAATTCATAATAATTAAAAGTCTTTAGAATAAAACTTATTACTATATTAATAATAATAAAAATAATATTAATCATTATTATTTAATAATTAATTAATTAATAATAATAATCATAATCAATCATTATTATTAATATTTAAAGTAGTTACAATTAATATTATTAATAATAAATATAATCATTAATTACAATAATTAATAATTTAAAATTATAATAATAAAAGTAATAATCATGATTGATAATTAAATTAATAATGAATCATTAGTCATAATAATTATCAATATTACTAATAAAAATTGTTAATATTAAAATAAACATTAATAGTAATAATAAATTAATAATTAGTAAAAATAATATATGTTACTACTAACGTTAATGTTAACATTAACAACCATTATTAATATTATAATATTACAAAATTACTAATTACCAATATTACTTATAATTAACAATTAACAAAATAAAAACAATATTTATTTGAAATAATAATTATTAATAATTATTGAAATTATTGTTGTTATTTAATAATTAATTAACTAATTATTATTATTATCATTATTATTTTATTATTACTAAAAAGAATTGCTATTAATATTATTCTAAATAATAATTGAGGATAATTGATGATAATTATTATAATAATAGTAATGATTAATTCCTACTAAAATAATAAAAAATCATAATAGTAATTACTAATATTAATAATAATTGATAGTAATTAATACTAATAACCAATCATTATTAATAACCATTATAATCATTATTATTATTAAAAATTAAAAATTCAATTACAATAATAATTCATGTCGATATTAACAATAACAATCAAAATAATCATGAATATTAATAATAATTATTAATGCTAAAATCAATATTAATAGTAATAACTATTATTATTTGCTACTATTATTGTTATTAATGAATATTAGTGATAATTGCACTAATAATTAATACTAATGTAATAATAATTTTTTACTGTTAATAACAAATGTTATTATTTATATTGGCATTAATACAAATAAAAATTACTAACTAGTAATATTAATAATTGATGATGATGATGATGATGATGATGATAATAATAATAATAATAATGATGATAATAATAATAATAATAATAATAATAATAACTATTATAATTAATTATTTATTATTCTTAATCAATGATGATTATTAATATTAATAATTATTATTAACTAATTAATTAATTAATAATCATTATTAGTAATATTTTCAATATGAAAAACAAATACTGTTATAATTACTATTAATAAGAATAATAATTAATATTAATTAATATTAATATTAATATTAATATTTATTAATAATTAATAATAATTACATAATTATTAATGACAATGGGTAGTAATTAAAATAATACTTATTCTTAATATTAATAATTATTATAATTATTTCTAGCAATCATAATTATTAATACTAATGTTATAATAATAAATATTAATAAAAATAATAATTAATGATATTAGTAGAAATAATAATTATTAATATCATTAATAATTAATATTAATTATTATTTAATAATTAATAAATTAATTATTGATAGGGGTGATGATTATTAATAATTATTATTATAAATATTGAAAATAATCACTATTTTTTTAAATAATAATAATTAATATTTAAAAATTATTATTATAATTATTATTAATCATTATTTAAAATAATAATTTTTTATTGTTGTTGTTGTTATTGTTATTGTTGTTATTATTATAATATTAATCGCAACGAGTGGGATGCAGTGGGTAGAAGCGGGAAGCAGTGAGAAGTGGTATTTAATTTAAGGAGTGGGAATCAGTGGGGAGGAGTGGGAAGGGACCGTTTAGCCACCAAAAGAACAGGGCCGAAGAAGGGGCTCTGACCCTTCTCTAGCTGCCTCGGAGTCTGCCCCATTAGGCCCACCAAAGGGGAAAATACATGAAATTACGGATTCATCCATAACTATAACAGCTATAAATACCCACCTACCAGATTTGAAAAAGGTAAGGAACTTGCACAAGAAATCTACACTCTGACACGACAGGAACTAGGACTTTCCTTCTCGATAAAGATCTCAACTTTCCTGATAAATATTTCAACTTCACTTCCTCAGAAGCCTACCCATTTTCCTTTCCTGAGGTACGCGCTGACTTGAGCATCAGAGGGAATTTCCTCGAATCCAACATCCAGGGTGGTCTTTTTTTGCAGGATTGAAGTGAGTAAGTGCGGAGATCAAGCCCGGCACGTCCGCCATCACGTAAGCTCGTTCTTCTTTGCATTACCCCCTGAGGAAATATTATGTAGTGAAATAGATTAGCGCCGTCTGTGAAAAAGAACGGTGAACGATGCTAGTAAGCTACGCTACCTGAGCTCGGTCCATGAAAGACAAGAATCCCATGATTGACGTGCCTGAGGCTCATGAGGTACAGGACGCCTCTGAGACAATAGTGGATCTAGGGTTTCGAATTAGGGGTGTCCACCTACAAATATTTACCATGCAATTTCCCGTTAACTCAAAACAACTTTTACTAATTAATTAACAACTAACAATTAACAATTGCAAATGAATTCCAAAGATGTTCATGAGTTAACCAAACAATTAACCATTGTAAATCTGCATAAATTGATACTCAATGACACAATCTAATTTGTTAAAAAAAACCATAACCAAATATTCAAATCTGGGCATGAAAAATTAACCCAAAAAAAAAAGAAAATTTTGGAATTTGGTAAAAACAAACCAAACTTCATTTTCGGACTTGCGGAGTTGAAGTAGATGCTTGGTGTTGAAGAATTCACAAATCAATTGCTATCTACACAATATAAGTTGAGAACAAGCAATTAGAAGTAAAAACATCGTTGAATGACTCAAATCGAAACCCTAACCAGTCAAAATCTGACTAACCTGCTTAGTGCTTATGTTGCGGTTCAGCCGGTTCTACCTGCTGGTGGACCGCCGACACGTCGGCTTGGTAGGCGGCGGCGGGTGGTCCGACTGGGCGGCTGCGTTGCGCGGTGGGACAAAGAGACAGAGCGAGTGAGTCGTGAGAGAGAGGGTGAGAGACGCAAGAGAAGGGGTGGAGATAGGAGAGGCCTGAGCATGGCCTAGAGAGCCAGAGAGGAGTAACACACGTGAGAACATAATAGCTTTGAAAGGCAGTTTAGTAATTTAAAAATTTTTTTATTTAATTGAAATTAGTATTTCGGAAGGGTTGAATTTATGGGCCGCGTTGTCAGTTTGGTTTTAGGCATGCGCTCAAAGCCTCAGCCTTCACTATCAGGCATCAAAATTCAACAATCTGATTTTTTTTGGCCTATTTTACGAGTGTCTACCCATTATATTTTCACAAGTTTCAAATTAGCTCATTGGAGTTTTTTTTGGGCTAGGGGTGTCCATGGACACCCCTACCTCCTTCATAAATCCGCCCCTACTCTGAGAGCTCTCGAGCAACCCCACGCTCGAGCAGACAGCGATTGCCCGAGAAGAAAGTGTACATCACAGTCGATGTCCTGAAGAATTTCATGACTATTATGACAGATACCTTGCTATGATCTTCGACGAATGGGAGGGTTGTTCCTTTAGCTTTCCGCACAACAACCCGATGGTAGTGGTGCTGAAGGTGGCTAGCACCCTTGTATGCAGGATCTTAATTGACACCAGGAGTCCAGTTGATATTATCACCTGGGACTGTCTTAATAAATTTAGAAACTTGGAAGGGACACCACACGCCTGCTGCATCCAATCCTGGGCTTCAGCGGACAAGAGGTGGCTCTTGTAGGTGTGATCCATCTCCCCCTGCGGTTCGGGGATAAGGCAAAATCGAGGAATCTGGAGGTGGATTTCCTAGCCGTGGACGTCCCGATGACCTACAACATCATCCTAGGGTGTTCGACATTGCACAAAGTAAAAGCCATCATCGCTCCTTATCTCCTCTAAATTCAGTACGATACTGACGATCGCAACATCGGAAAACACTATGGTGGGCAAAAGCCTAATAAAACTGAAGACAAGTACCGTAACAATTTTTTTTTTTTTTTGGGGGGGCAGAAGAAGCCTACTTAACGGGGAAGGAGGAGAAATTCTAATAGTAGTACGTCTAACTTTTGAGCAGGGATGGCTCACCTTAAAAAAAAAAAAAGAAAGAAAGAAAAAAGAAGGCGGCTTTTGAAGAGGGATGATGTGTGATGAGCTTTGTGCAAGTAATTATAATGATATTTATTGGTGAGAAGTAACTAAACTAATGGCCATATTTTGGTTTACGAATTAATCTTTGCCTTCTCATCATGTGGTATTGCTTCCGGCATGCGCATCATGATTCAAAATGTGGCTAGTCTGCAACGTAACGGTGTCATCCGAAAGATTTTGAAAGTAGACGAACCATGTGTTTAAGACATGACAACCGCAATACAGAATACGATGGCGGCATTGAAGTGATTTTACTGTATTGTGATGCAAACTGTAACCGCGACCGAAACCGCATTAACCCTTCATATGCATGAAGTTGTATATGTATCAGAGGTGCAGCACATTGTGGAAAGAATCTTTGATAGTTTGAGTGAAATACGGAATGCTCATAAGCACAAATAGTAGCAGTGAAAAAATATTTTGCTTTACGGAGGACTCGTTCCTAAAATATAATGCCCTTAAACTTTTAGTCAAAAGTGTAAAATACCCCTATACTTAATAAGTGAAGTAAATACCTTTAAGCTACAGAAAATACCCCTAAGCTAATGATGATGTGGCATTGCAAAAATGACATGGCTTAACATTAGACAAAATTGTTGACATGTAGTAATAACAATAATAATAATAAGAACGACGACGACAACAACAACAACAACAATAATAATAGTAGATATTTTAAAATAAATATGGTATGGCTAATTGACTTTTTCTCTAGTGGAGAATGAATGAAACTTCGCATATATGTTAACGGCTATGAGCACATGACTAGTGTTAACACGAATAGTACAAACCGAAATGCAACACATGATCTGTTAGCTTGTACAGATAACACAAACCAATTTTTCAACTTTAATTCGCATTGTGCTTACCCAAGTTCAAGTAAATATTTTAAAATTTATTCACCTCATATTTACTGAATTTTGTTGATTACATACTTCTTATTGGTCGTATAGATTGATACACACCTTGTTGCGTACTAACTTGACTTGACACTACTCTGATTGGAGTCTAACTAAGGTGAAACATTTATAAATATGAGTTTAACCTTGTAAAATCAATCTAATCTTAACACAAAACTCTACCAACTATAGCCGATAAGACAATATGCACAAAATGAGTTACTGTTGCATTATTGACATCAAGCAATACAATGAAGGATTTTTAGCATAAGATTGACAATATTACTTCTAAATGTACGTTCTGTACAAATTTTAAAGGAATAAGTTATCCAAGTTAATTTCATGTCAAATTGATTAATGGTATTTTAAACACATCAATATGTTTTGATTGGACTCACTTTGGCTTCATTTTGTAAAATAGAGTCGGTTTTATTTGAGTCACACTGAGTTGAGTTTAAATAAAGAACACTAATATTATTGTAAGTGTAACTTGAGTGATAGACTTAGGTAATAAGATGTACATTAATTTTCCTATGTCATTACCTTATACAATCAGGTAGGGATGAATTTGTCAATTTCTTTGCATATAACATTTATCAATCTATGAATACCATGTTATGCAACGTGACATGTAATTAAACCAAGCCATGCAATTTCTAACCAGATAAAAGGGAGAAAAAACAGATAGAAGCTATGTCATTTTTTCACAAGCCACGTAAGCAAATATTACATTTGAAAAAATAAAGCGTGACATGGTTAAAGGGTATTTTCTTTATTTTTATAGTTTAGAGATATTTTTCACCATTTTAACAAAAAAATTGAGGGGCATTTAATTTTTTGCACTTCTCAGTTCATAGGCAATTGTGATGCCTCTAGCACTCCTTGTCACTAAAGTATTTTCTGTTCACAATGAGCATTTTTGCAGCTATTGCATCCGTGGAAGACTAGAAGTTCCTTAAATGCTAGCTTACTTAGCAATACACTTCAGGATGGTTTCAAAATGCTCTTATTTCTGCTCATTTGTTTTTGCACTCATCTCCAAAAAAATGCCCCAGAAAAGGTGCTAGCTAACTTCCTCTCCTTTTTCTTTTTCCCCCTTCCCCCGTTTTTGGTTTTGCCAAGCAGTCCAAATGCATGGGCGATTGGGGAGCAAGTACAATGGTACAAGGAGTTAAGGCCTTGGTCAGGTGCATGCCTTAGATTGGTTACCACAAGCGTTACAATTAATACTATTACATGTCCGACGTACTTCTAATTTAATTCTAGGTAGTATTTGGTTTGAAAAAAAATAGTTTTTTTAAAAAATTATTTTTTATGAAAAATATTTTTCTAAGAAAATTAATTTTCATGTCATATTTTTTCTTATTTGATGCAAGATAAATTTCATGAAAAAGAAGAAAACGTCAACTAAATTATTTAAATGGTGAAAAATATTGACTGAATGAACGTAGTTGATATAAATGTTGACCAAATGAAAAAATTTTGAGCTTAAAATTCATATTTGAGTTTTTTTTTTAGTACTTCCTCTCAGATAATAAAGTTTCCATCTAAACTGTTGAAATTATTTTGGCGACGAAAAACATCAACTAAATTGTTTAAGTGGTGAAAAATATTAATTGAATTGTCGTGGTGGAAAAAAATGTTAATCAAATGAAGGAATTTCGTGCTCAAAATCAGAACTTTAACATATTTTAATCTTTCCTATCCGATGATCAAGTTTCGATCCAAACTATTAAAATTGTTCTAGTGGTGAAAAATATTGATTGCACTGTTTTAGGGGCGAAAAACATCAATTGGTTGTCGTTGTAGAGAAAAATGTTGAGCAACTGAAAGAATATCAGTTCAAAATCTGAATTTAAGCCTATTTTAATATTTTCTATCTGATGATCAATTTTCGATCCAAAACGTTGAAATTGTTTTACTAACGAGTCGACTTAATTGTTCTGGTGACAAAAAATGTAGATGAAATTGACGTTGTGGAGATAAATGTCGATCAAATGAAGGAAATTTGAGTTGAAAATTTAGATTTGAGTTTATTTTAATATTTTCTATTTGATAGTAAAGTTTTGGTTCAAACTGTTGAAATCAAAGTTTTCACCTAAATTTAGTTGACCATATCATCAAAGAGTTGAAGGAAGAAAATCAACTTCCTATCTGCTCAAAAAAGAAATCATTTTCCTCTATTGGAAGGGAAATTATTTTTCTTGAAAAATAGTTTTCCATTCTTTATTGTGCCAAATAATGAAAAATCAAAAAACTATTTTCCGAAAAAATCATTTTCCACCAACTAAACACTAATAGCGAATATTTCAAGTTTAAACACTGGATAATTGAGAAGAAATTACAATAAGTTATAAGTGTCAATTAGTTTAACTAATAAACTAGTAAAGTTTCGAGGGTTGTTACTGGAGGCTTGGATTTCAAATTTGACATATATAAGTCTTTGTGCCTCACTCGCACCCCCCAAAAAAAAAAAAGAAATTGCAATTAAGCTTAGTATTACAATCTAGATTAATAAAAAAAGTAAATTGGAGTTTAGGATTGAAATGTAGTACTCCCTTAATTCTAGAAAAAACGATTTTAATATTAGCCTTTTCAGCAAAAATAACTTTGAAAGTGGGATGACTTTAACTGTGTGATTTAGTTAAGTAATAGTTTAGTGCGTTTGGTTAGTTAGCTTTTTACAACAACTTTTTGCCCCAAAAAGTCACTTGCAAAAAGCTAATTTGAGTGACTTTGTGTTAATAACTTTTCAAAAATTAACTATTTTCGCACATTTTTTTGAAAAATAATTAATTTTAATCAAACATCTTCTTTATAAACATCTTATATATGCAGCTAATCCAATCAGCTAGTAACTAACAGTTGATTGCCCAATAGAGCCTTATAGTGACACCACTTTCTACTATGTAATTGCACATTTTCTTCTTCTCCTAGTTTAGTGTGTACTAGAATAATGTTTAGATCAATTAAGACTTCATTTTTTCATCTTTATCTAAGATTTCTTAACAATCCCAGGTAAAGTTATTTTTATCCATTCATAGTAATACTTTTTTTGGGCAGGAAACCAGGGGGTCATGATAATACTATTAGTATTAGTATTAAAAATCTTCTCCCTTTTTTTAAGAATACTAGTAGTCAAAGTAATGATGTTCCTTTAAAAATTTACATTACCTAGGCATACTAATTCTTTCTTTAAAAAAAAAAAAAAAAAAAAGAAGAGTATGAAAAATAGACTTATCCAGCCTGAAATTTGTCGACAAAATGGAGAATCTTTTTAAGAAACGAACCAATAAAGGTGATTTTCTTCCAAATTCCATGACGTCTGCTCTCCAAGCCCGGTACTATGAACATTGCTAATTGCTCGCTCTTTCAATCTCTTTCTTCCTCCACCACCCCTTCCATTTCTCTGTCTGTCTGCACCTCTGATCATGGCGGAACCATCAGAAAGGATTATGGAGGAGAAAGAAGACAAGATGGTTTCCCCCAAAGGAGGAAATGCAGTTCACAAGTTAGCTCATTTCATACAACCCACGTTGGGTTTAGCTGATCCCACCCCAGAAAAACCCTTAATTTATCTACCCTCAAAGCCCATAATCTCAAAAGTGAACTTCAATGGTTGGAGGAACCCAACTCAGCAATGGATTTCCTGGGTTGATCGCTTGCATTCTTCCTACCAATTTATCTGGAAAAATGCCGGCATTTACGACGGAGTGCTTTCTTCTCGCTATAAGATACTGAAAAATCAAGACTTGTTCTTTGGTTTGGCTGAAAGATGGTGTTCTGAGACCAATACTTTCGTTTTCTCTTGGGGTGAAGCTACGATTTCCCTTGAAGATGTCATGGTGTTGGGTGGATACTCTGTTTTGGGGGATTCTGTTTCTGGGTCTGGTGGAGAAAGAGAATTTGCCCAAATCGAGAAGAAATTGATGAATGCCCATGATGAAATCAAAAGGGGCAAGTCTCAGAGAGCTTGTCAATCTCAATGGATGAAGCATTTCGGGGGAGTTGGGAGCGAAATCCAGCATGAAGCTTTCCTTGCACTCTGGCTTTCGAGGTTTGTATTGCCCACTTACCCATTTGGTACAATTTGCAAAAGGTTTTTTAAGATTGCAATCTATTTAGCTAGAGGAACCCCCATTGCTCTTGCCCCTGTGGTTTTGGCTAGCATATATAGAGACCTTAGTTTGTTGAAATCTGTAATGAATAGTGCTACCCAAGTGAAAAAAACTGATAATGCTGATGACTCGGATGATCTTTTTGTGCTTACTCTTTGGGCACCTTTGCATTTGGTCCAAGTTTGGGCATGGGAAAGGTTTCCCGAGTTTAGGCCAAACCCGAATGCCATTGAATATGGGGAGCCCAGACAGGCAAGATGGCATGCTGTTAATGAGAGTGAAATTGGGAATGTGAGGCCTATGTTGCAATCTGCTGGTGATTCTTTTGAATGGCGCCCGTATTGCAAAAGGGTGGATAACTTACCTTTACCTCCCTTCTATAGAGAAAATGCGGAGAGGGTTTTGGTTGGTTCTGATTTCAGTGAAGATGTGCTAGCCTTGGCTCGATTTTTAAGGGTTTGTGAATTAGTGGGCATGGATTCAATTGAGCAGTATAACCCTCATAGAGTAGCTATGCAGTTTGGCTTTGATCAAGATGTTCCTAGCCATGTTAAGCGATGTTCAATGACTTTTGATGTACCCAAAAGAGATCTTTTGCAATTGGCTTGGTTAAGTTACACGAGCCCCATAAGAGATCAAACATTGTATGTCCCATCGAAATTCTACAAGCCTATGGTGACAGTGAGGTATTTAGCATGGCATAGGCAGGGAGTTTTGACAAAACCAGCCACTTTTCCAGGTGTTATGAGAAAGCAAAGGAGTCAAAAAAGGTTACGAAGATTGCAAGAAATCAAGATAGCGGAGTACGTTGCTCGTAGATTTAGTCCAAAGCTCACTGTTGATCAAAGTCATGATATGCTATTCAGTTTTTTGACCAAAGACATCGGTAATGATTCTGATTTTCCTCCAGGGTTCGCACCAAAATCTAGACAAGCGTTTGGATTAAATGTTGTCAAGAAAGAAGGTTATACTGTCTCTAACTGCATGTCAAATTCTACAGTCATGGTAAAAGAAGAACGTTCTGAATTTGAATCAAAAGAAAATAGCATGTTATGTTTGACTTCAACCTGCCAGAATTTGTGCACTTCTTTTGCGGAGATTGACTCTGATGTAGAAAAACGGGCCATGATCCCAGCAATAGAAGCACCTTCGAAAATTGAGCCTGTGATGTCGGGCTGTGAGAGGATAAGTAATGATCATAGGAATGGAGTAACACAGATGACTTCAGCTCATGACCGGGAAGAAAAAACTGAGTGGAGATGGCCTTCTGAAAGAATATCAACCCTTGAAGCTCGTATAGGGCAACTTGAGAGGGTTCTCAGTGAAATCAAACAAGGAAAAATCAGCTAGAGTTTTCAGCTTTGCATTTTCTTCTTGACACATACTCGGATAGATAAATTAGCGATGTCCTTAGATGTTGCTGTAGCTACTAGCTTGATATGTTGGTGACTTCCAAACGGTACAAAAATATGCGGCATAGTTCTCATTTATACCGTCAAGTTGATCTAGGAAGAAGAAAAATCACAGACGTACTTCTTGTAGATATCATGAAAAGTACGATATGCTATGTAGTTCGATTGCCGAAAGGTATGATATGCTTATGTAGTTTATCCTATCATATAATGCTGCTGTTTTTCTGACAATAGAGAATGGTTGTGGATCTGGATCTGTGTGCCGATGGCAAGAGAAACCAGCAGCAAATTTTGCTTGAGTTGTATAAATTGGCAGGTTTTCAAATTTGGATTCTAATCTAACCGTTGGTGGTCCTGTTCTGATCCCTGGAGGTATGATTTCCGTCCATCCAAACTAGTTTCCAAGCTATGTTCTCTGAAAGTTGGAAGTTTGTGGCAATTTATTAATAGGGAACGTTTTCGTGAGAAAACAAGAGGTGTATGATTATAATTTTACTTGTTACATTACCCAAGCATAATTGTTTCAAGCTACTTATAGTAGATTGATACTAAATATGATTTCTGATCAATTGGACTTTTGATTCATGTTATCTGCAAAATCTCTCTCTCTCTCTCTCTCGGTGCAATTAGGGTGCAAAAGTCGATGTAGGCATGATTAAAACACAAAGTCTCTAGTAACAACTCTAAAAACCTTTTCCAGTTAAACTAATTAGTGTCCACTCTCTGTTGTCCTTCTCTAGGATGTGCTTGAATGATAGCATCCATCGTCTGGAATGACAAAAATGGGTGTTTGATGATTATGTCAGCTTTGCATCAAATTTGATTGCACTACGATTATCTCATCTAGTTGACAGGATTTGGGTTAAAGTCGAGTTAGAAAGCTCCCACTGAACTCGGCCCTTTCATCCCAGTGTATTATTGGCAGGAACTTGCTTCATAAGCCAAGTTATGCTCAAGCCATTGTCATCTATTATTATACTAACGAAATAGAAAAAGAGGCCTCAAAATGACCGAAGCTTGTGCTTGTTGGCATTCAAATTCAAGACCTTTAGTTGTAAAATTTCCTTTTAAACCGTGTCATTTACCACCAACATACGTCGGTTTAAATCAAGGTTGAGAGAACCGACCCAGTGATCGACCCGATCGACCGAGTGGGTCGATAGTTCAATCGGTCGAATCGTTTGGACCGGGGTTGGATCCGGTTTACCGTCAAACCGAGTTAGACAGGCACAACCTGGTGAACTTGGAAAATTTTTTCATATACACTTGTTTTATATATATATATATATATATATATATATATATATATATATATATATATTTCGAATTTCACTACATTGTTCTATTCAAGACGATAAAGTACGACATAGAAATCAATTTAAAGCTCAAGTTTTGCACATATTCAATACACAAACACAGTAATGAATAATCCGACAATTGATGTCTGCAAGTACCATAAACTAACGTTTAACAAAGCTAACGTTAACAGCAAAAGGGCAAACAAATGTTCACATAACAACAAAGAAGAATCCATTTACCCAGTTATCAATCAAAGTTATCATTCAAAGTTAATTGAAATTTCAATCTAAATTATCAATCAAAGTTGTCAACCAAAGCTAATCTAAAGTGAAGTAAAGTTACCAATTAATCAAAGTTAAAAATCAACTGGATCAAGCAATCACTCACTCAGTTCTTCTGTCCAGCCTCCACTGTCCAGTGCCCACTGTCCAGCCGTGACTATGCCCTCTGCCCACTCCAGCACTGTACTCGAGCTTGAGACAGAAAGAAAGAGAGTTTGAGAGTTGAGAGAATGAGAGTTTGAGACTTGAGACTTGAGACTTGAGAGATGAGAGATTGAGTGAGAACACAGAGTCGGCAGAGAAAGAGAAGGAGGGAGACGAGGAGACTGACGGCTTACCTTCAGAGGCTTCAGATCTTGTAACACTCTGCCCGAAAGGGGGTAGGCTCGTTACCGCCGTGAATGTTCGATTAAGAACACCCACAAGACTCTTTAAACTTCTTAAACATAATTAACCTGTTAATAGGCGATAGTGGCGGAAGCTCTTATTGAAATCTTACTAAAGTTGAGCAGGGTGATTCTAAAACATACATTACGTACATGATACATACTTAAACCATATCCATAATGTTCTTACACATGCGCAATCCCAAAAATACATCCATACTTATATTTACTAAACATAACTTGTAACATAAACATGTAACAGGGTCTGTATTTCTGACTAGGTTCTTCAAAAGTATTTCATCGCTGGCTAGCTTTCTTAATGCTCTTATGATCCCTTTTTGCTTCTAAAACCTGAAAAATAGTGAGGTCATGAGCTCCCCAAGTTCAGTGAATAATCCTTACCTTTTCCGTTGTTACACCTTGCATATTAATCGGTTAACACATAATCACAATACGCACATCTTATAACATATAGATAGAGCATAGCATATGACATATAGAAGGTGACATAAGAACATGCACATGCCTCAGAAATAGAAATAAACTTATGTCTTTCATATCCAATATGTTCCCGAACATCACAAATGCACAAATACATATTTATGTTATGAGGTAAGCAATTACACTAGCTTAGTCATACCTGTCTCATACCAGATATGATTCAAGGACCCTCATTTTTACTTAAGTCCCTAAACAAATTCTGTTATTAGTCTATTCACTAAGCTAACCATGATCGTCCCATACCAACCATGCCCTTTAGACTCCTAGTCCTCACTGAAATCCCAAAGAAAGCAAAGTCCACTAAGCAAGCTAACGACCTGCCTATAACCATAACTAGCACATACATCAAAGTAGCTTCCTCACAAAAAATCACATACTTGCCATAAACGTATATTTTATTTATTTAAACATACTTATCAATCTCATGTATATTTCAAAATCAATCACAAGCTTACAGATATCCTAAAAGATCCTTCAAATCCAAAACCAAATCCAAAATCCAAATCCAAGCCAAACTAATTTCATAACATATCCAAAGTCCAAATCCAAGCCAAAACCAATTTCGTAACATCTCACATATTCTTAATTGAATGCAAACCTTTTTAGTTTAGGGGAAGTCAACTCATAACTCACACAAAGAACCATCATAGCATTAGGGTGACAAACACATCCTGATGGCCCAACTACGGCTCATTCATATGGTACCAATCAATGGTGGACTAGTCGCAACTCAGTCATATGGTATCAACCAGACGCCCACGTTCTAAAGGACGCGAACTGCCCACAACACAAACCATGGAATTATATTTATATCCTAGTAAGTTTAGGTTGAAACCTTCCTTACTAGAGATCCACATGGCTCACATAACACATAAGACTGATATTCATATCCCAGGGGATTGGCTAGAACCTCTCTCACTAGGCGATCTGAACATAATGACAGTCACTACTATGGTCATATCTCTAGAACGTCATGTAATAGCCTTAGTCAAGACATGAACTTTTTTCCCCAAAAGCATAACTTAATAAAATCGCATAACCCATACAGTCACATTTTTATTCCTCATAGAAGCTTGATTTCACAACTGTTGACAAAACATAGTCAAAGAAAGACATAGTTCCACCCAAAATAATTTTTACAAGTTTGCAATAAATCATAACAAACACTTTACTGTTTTAATACATGAAATTATCACAAACATGATAAATATTTAATTTATACATACGAATAATCATAACTACACCAAATATAGTATTCCACTCAAAAATTCGTAACTCAAAGAATACACATCCAATATTCACAAAAATTTGCAGAAAAATACAACATAGTATTAGGCATTCATCATAATATTTTCATAATTTTTCCTGAAGTCAATTGTCCACAAAAATTGAAATAGTACCCGAAGACGTACACTAAAATAGGGAAAATTCAATCAAAAAGCCATAAATCATAAAGTATATATCTAAAATTCATACAAATTTACATTAAATATAAAAGTATTATAGAGAGTATACAGAAAAATTTTCATAATTTTTCACCAAGCAAATAGCCCCCAAGAATTAAAACTAAAGCCGAAATTCATGCACCAAAACAGGACAATTTCAATGGAAAATTCATAACTTATGAAATAAAAATCTAAAATTCATAAAAATTTATCAAAAATCTTCAAATAACATCTGTATTTCACAGTAAAATTTTCACAATTTTTCTCCAACCCAATGGTTCACAGTAATTCAAACATCATCTGAATTTTCACACCACGTAACAAGGCAGTTTCATTCAAAAATTCATAACTCACAAACCACATATTCAAAATTCACAAAAATGTACAGGGAATTGCCAATATCATAGTTCACCTACAGTAAACATTTCAGAATTTTTCCTATCGCTAATAATTCATAAAAAATCAAATAGTGGTAGGTTGTGTGTAGAATCTGAAAATTTAACCTCTATTTGTCTTCCATCTTGTTCTTCCAACACCAATAATCAATCCAAAAATTCATAGTTTAGCATATATACAAACAAATTCATATCATATCTATCAATCTTCACATTCATATAACTCAAAAATCACAAATAAATATCAACTTTTAGGGTAGGTTTCTACCAATTGAAATTAGTTTTTCAATCTATCAAACCCAAAAAAAATCAAAATCAAAACTTCAATCTTCAATTAAATCCTCAAATTCAAGCATGAATCATTCAAATAATCTTTCTCTAATCAGTTTTAGATTGAGAAAAATAAGAATTACTTACCTTAACTTGAAATCAAAATCAAAACCCAAACTACTTCTTCTTCTTCTTCTTCTCCTCTCTCTATGCATGGGGTCGGGGTTGGGGAAGAAAGCAGAGAAACCCCCTCCCCTCATACTTATCACGTAAAAAAGAACCCCCCTTTTGTTTTATTTTTCCTTTTTTTGGGTCAAGCCTTTTTTTGACTCCTCTTTTCATTTCTTTTTTTTTTTGGGCAAATACTACTAAGCGAGACATACCTCTAATTATTCCCCAAAATATAGTAATAATAATAACGTAAAACATACACGTCTGCCAAAAATAAAATGCGTACATTACACTTAATTTACACATTGCACATAATTCAAAATAAGTAACAAAAATTTCGGGGTGTTACAGACCTTGAACCTACACGCCGGCTGGCGATCGACGGCGATGACGGAGAGCAGGTGAGGCCTCGAAAGAGGTGTCGAGCAGGAGCACTTAAGCTAGGGTTCCAATTGCTAGAGAGAGAGGGTGTCGAGCTAGGAATTAGGATGGGCTACAAAATTTTCTAGGCCGAAAAAAAAGGTTTTCTAGGAAAAGCCGGTCCAACCGCGGATAGGTCGGGTTGACCGAGTCAGCCGGTCCAGCCGGGTTTGACTAGGTTTTTTCTGGTTCAGCTTCCAAAATGGTTTAGTGCAATTTCTAGCCCATTGACCTGACCGGTTCCTGGTTCAACCGGTTTTCTTAACAATGGTTTAAATGATTTACACTTATTCACCTTAAGCAACTCCAAAGGAGAAATAGTTCTATACTCAATTAACCCAAAGAGAAGACTATGTGACTTAGCCAAAATGGCAAGTGGCCAAGTGCTACAATTATTATCAAACTGAGAGTTCAATTGAATCATATTGTGTTTCCTAAGACAATTAAGAAGATGACTACTACGACGTCCAATTCATTTGATGCAAAAGATCCCATGACTGTCACGCAGCAATATTCGCAGCAATGTGACTATATTTGACAAGAATAGGGTAGACATTGCCTAAACTAAGGGCCTACAAAAGGACTTTCTCCATGATGATGTTCTTAAAACGAACACAGGGGTCATAAAAGATGATACTATGATTATTATCATCGCACACTTGTTTGACAGACATGAATATTGTTAGATATTTGCTTTAGGATTGTATATTGTTTAGATCCTCCAAAGATGTGCTCCTAGTTTCTAGGAAGTTGCTGATTATGTTCCCTGTTTTTAGGCATTTCATTTTCTATTTTTAGATTGTTGTTTTTGATCATGCTTGAGTAATGGCGGATTTTTAGCCCATGATCTCAGGTTTAGTTTTTCATTTTCAGCTATTTAAAGTGTAATGCTTTTTGATAAAATTTTAAGCCTCAGTTCATTCTCCTATAACTTATACTCTCTGTTTTAATTCCTTTTCTTCAAAAAAACCAGCAAATTGGCATCAGAGCTCCATTCTTAAGGGATCTGTGAAAAAAAATGAAAACAGAGTCTAGCTTCTCTCAAATTGCTCCTCTTGCATTTGATGGAAAAAATTATCATTTATGGGCTGTTAGAATGCAGACCTATTTAGAGGCTTTGGATTTGTGGGATGCTGTGCAAGAGGACTATGAAGTTCCTGCCTTGCCTGATAATCCAACCATGGCACAAATCAAAAACAACAAAGATCAAAGAGCCAGAAAAGCAAAGGCCAAAGTGTGTCTATTTGTAGGAGTTTCAACTACAATTTTCATAAGAATTATGTCTTTGACTACAGCAAAGGCTATCTGGGACTACCTTAAAGAAGAGTATGCTGGAGATGAAAGGATACGAGGAATGCAGGTGCTGAACCTTATCAGAGAGTTCGAGTTGCTAAAGATGGAGAAGTCTGAGACAATCAAAGAGTACTCAGACAGACTACTTGGCATTGTGAACAAGGTTAGGTTACTTGGAACTGAGTTTGGTGATTCAAGAATTGTGCAAAAAATTCTTGTAACAGTCCCTGACTTTTATGAAGCATCCATAACCACCTTGGAAAACACAAAGGATCTGTCCAAAATCACTTTGGCAGAACTTCTAAATGCCTTACAGTCACAAGAACAACGAAGACTCATGAGACACGAGCGTACAGTTGAGGGTGCTTTGCCTGTGAAGCATCAAACATTAGCTCAATTCAGGAAGAAAAACGACAAGAAAAGTACAACATCCAACAGTGAGAACACTGGAAACAACTCACTCCACAGTAAGGGCAGAAGCTCAAGGCGAAACTATCCACCTTGTCGACATTGTGGGAAATTAGGCCATCCTCTATTCAAATGCTGTAAGAGGCCAGATGCAAAATGCAGCAAATGCAATCAAATGGGACATGAAGCTGTCATTTGCAACAAAAAACTTCAGAAGCATGAAACAAGCATTCAAGTTGATGCTCAGGTCGCTCACGAAGATGACGAAGATCACATTTTTGTGGCAGAAAGTTTTTCATGTAAGACTAACACAGCAGAAAGTTGGTTAATTGATAGTGGTTGCACAAATCACATGACCTATGATAAAACTCTCTTCAGGGAGTTAAAATCTCAGGTTGCTATAAAGATTAGAATTGGAGACGGGAGGTACATCCTTGTGAAAGGAAAAGGGACAGTGGCAATCACAACTAATTTAGGTACAAAAACAATTTCAGATGTTCTTTATGTACCCGAAATAGATCAGAATTTGCTGAGTGTTGGCCAGTTGCTTGAAAAAGGATTTAAGATGTTCTTTGATAACCCATATTGCCATATTTATGATGTCCCTGGGAATGAGATTTTGCGAGTAAAAATGCTGCGAAGAAGTTTTTCATTCGATCCAACGGAGGAAGAACACATAGCATATCCTGCAAAGGCTGATGTTACTGAAATTTGGCACAAAAGGCTGGGCCATTGCCATATTCAAAGAATGCTGAAACTGACAGAGAAGGATATGACGAAAGGGCTACCAGGTTTTGTTGATCATCTACCAAGTTGCAGTGCTTGTCAATTCGGACCTCAAAAAACTTCATCCCTGCAAGGCATTGAACATCAACTTACAGCTCCCTATACTCCACAACAGAATGGAGTAAGTGAGAGGAGAAATAGGTCGGTGACGGAAATGGCCAGGTGCATGCTACATGAGAAGGAATTGCCGAAAACATTCTGGGCTGAAGTAGCAAACACTGCAGTTTTCCTGCAAAATTGACTTCCAACCAAGGCTTTGGAAGACAAAACCCCATTTGAGGCATGGTATGGTTATAAGCCTTCGCTGAGCTTTCTAAAAGTGTTTGGCTGCTTGTGTTTTGTTCATGTTCCACAGGCCAAGCGTGACAAACTTGACAAGAAGGCAGTTCCAGGGATCTTTGTAGGCTATAGCACAGTCTCAAAAGCTTACAAAGTTTATCATCCTCAAACAAGGAATATAACAATTACACGAGATATTCATTTTTGTGAGAATGAACAATGGGATTGGAACAATCCTAAAAAAACTGATGGGTTCCTACAAGAAGTGAACATTCCCTTTGAAGATCACAATGAGCAGCAAGAGGAATGGCTGAATGAGAGAGAAGATGATCCTCCTGTCAGAGGAACAAGGCTGCTCTCAGAAATCTATCAAAGATGTAATGTCGCAATTTATGAACCTGCTGGAGCCGAAGAAGCCCTTCAAGACCAAAAATGGAGAAATGCAATGGAGGAGGAGATGTCAATGATCAACAAAAATGAAACATGGGCACTTGTTGATAAGAGAAAGTTCCTATCATTGTAATAGCTCCCCTCCTCCTTCATCTCAACAACTCAGAGAAAGTTCCTATCATTGTAATAGCTCGAACCTAAATTATGTTAATTACTTTGGTTAATCTCCATTTAAATTAATAAAGTTAAGTGCCACATTTCAATTTAGCATTCGTTTAATTTATGTAGTTGTAGGTTGAGACGACAAAGTAGCCTCAAAACAAATGTGAATCATGCTCGGTACAAAATTATTCAAAACTTCTAAAGAAATAGAAAGTTTTCATTTATAAAGATGGATAACAGTTATAGTTTCCATGGAATATAGGTAAATAAAATGATAATATGAATAAATGAAATATTAAGAAGTACAAAAGCAAATGCTAATCAAATAGGTAAGTTTATAGTTTTTTTAAATAAACAAATAAATGATAATAATTTGAAACTTATTATACTAGACTTTGTGATTGGCATAAAAAGACCATGACGATAACAACAACAACAACAATAATCAAATCAAGACTTAATTCGACTCTAAATTTTTTTCACAAACTTTCAATACTTCACTCGACTATGTTATTATTAAAGACACAAAAACATCTCTCACACACATGATGCTCAATCAATGCACACAAACAATCCAGTTTTACTAAAAAATTCATAACTTAAAATATACATATTCAAAACTCATGAAAATTACAGAAAATTGTAAAATACTATATAGAACCTGTCGTAAAATTTTTAGAATTTTTTTGCCCAACCAGTGATTCTCAGAAAATAAAATGATGGACAAAAGTGTGAAAAAGAAAATTCTATTGTGACAATAATAATGATAAATAATGATGATGCTAATGGTAAATCTTAGGAAAAAAAGAGATAATTATATGGATTTTTTCCCAAAATAACCGACATTCACCCTCCCCTTTTATTTCATTCGACATAAAAACCTCTCATTCCCTGCAAAAACATGAACCCCCCCCCCCCCCCAAAAACAGCCCCTGTTTTGGCTGGCAGCCCAGACTGGCCAGTCGCCAGTCGTTGGCGCCACCCCAGCCACACTTCCCCTCCTCCTTCCCTTTTCTTTTTGGTTCATAGATAATTGCAAGCTAAGTTTTAAGATTTCCCTTAATTGATCTCACTAACACGAAGCTAGTAACTATGACCTTGATTGGGCTGCTGGATGCCAATTGCCAAGCAAGAAAGTCAGGAATTGGGAGATATGAGAACCATACGTATCATCTATTATACCACTCAGTTGATGCATGATGATGAAGGAGAAGAATTGAGTACACCACAAGATATAATATAATCCAGTGGCGAGGACGACAATTTCTTAACTTGTAATGTTCATTGTCCAAATATTCGATGCAAGAACAGGCAAATTACTAGTGTGAAGAAGCTAAGCTGCGTGCTCACGGCAATCCAATATGGATCAAAGACATATAGCCTCATGAGTGTTGGCGGTCAAAGGGAAGCGGAAGAAAACTATTAGAAGACTGAGAAAAGCCAGAATGGAAAGCTGAGACGAGGGGCATGCTAGATGACCATGGAAGGGCACTCAACATAGCAGTAAAAGGAGGTTGAGAGGGACCCATCGAGACTGGTAAAAAGGCGGAGCAGCTGCTGAGTAAGGGTGGTGGTGAGGAAAAGAGGAATGCAACCCTTGAGTGGATATGTTCTGGTTGCCCATCATTATTGAAACAAGCAAGGAAGTTGATGGAGATGATGAGACTAATGATAGTTTAAAAGATAGTTAAAAGTTAGTTAGGAAGCCACCGGAAATTTAGGAAAAGTTAGTTACACAAGTTGTACTACTGTATATGTATACTCTCATTGATTGTAATAAGATTCATTCAATTGATTTCTCTTGTAACAGAATAACTCCGCAATTCTCTTTCTTTCTCTTCTTTCTCCTTCTCTCATCATGATTCTGTGAATATTTTACAGCTGATAGCATGGTATCATAGCAAAGGCAAGCTTTACTCTACTGAGAGATCATCTCATGTTCGGTTCTTCCTTAATCATTCAGATTTAGCCACGATTTGAGATGATATCTCTCTGAAATTTTAGATTTCATTGTTTCGTTGAATCTCGTACATCCTCAAGGTTTCTTTCCTGGCAATTCATTGAGATGGCAATGCATTGAGATTACACTGTTTTAGTACTGTTTTATTGAATCTTGATAGTTCAGCTGGTTTTATTGATCAAACAACTTGATTAAAATTTGAGAATAGTTGTTCGTTATTGAACTATCTTGATTACATTTTGTTGAATATGGTGGCTGTAAATGAGGAAGTTGATGCAAATGCAATATATGCTGGGAATTTAAGTGAACCATCTCACTTGTTGTACATTCATCCTTCGGATAACCCAAACAATATCCTGGTCAGTGATCTTTTAAATGGGGATAACTACGATCATTGGAAAAAGGCAACGAAGATAGCCTTGGTAGCCAAAAACAAGCTAGGTTTTGTTTTAGGGCACTGTGCTAAACCAACTGCTCTAAATCTATTAGCACATTGGGAAAGGTGTGACAAAATGATTTTATCTTGGATTATGAGTGTTGTAGTCAAAGATATTGGTTAGAGTATACTCCTTTCAGCTACTGCTAGAGATGTTTGGGTTCAATCAGAATAACATTTTGGTGAGGCAGATGGTAGTGTGTCAAATACAAAGAGAGATTTGTGTGATCTCTCAAGGTCATCAATCTGTTACTGAATATTTTACACAAATTAAGAACTCTAGGATGCATATAATAGCATAATTTCTTTGCCTTGCTGTAACACAAGTGAAGAGCTTTGTGTTAGTTTGGTTGCAGCCAAGAAAATGATTCAGGATGAACAATTGATGCAATTCTTGGTTGGTTTACATGAGGACTATAGAAATGTCAGCGGAAATATATTGATGATTAAACCTTTGCCCAGTCTTGATTAGGTTTACCAAATTGTAGTATAAGAGGAAAAACAAAGGTCTTTGTCTTCTTTTGTGTCCATTAATGGGAATTCTACTGCTTTCCATAGCTATATTTCTGGGGATTATTTCAAAAATGGTCAGTTTCAGCAGAGAAGCAATAGTCAAGGATTTTCAAGATCTAGTTCTGTACCTAGTTTTGGGTTTCCACCTCAGACTTCTCAGTCCAACTTTGGCAATTACAAAATTGAATAGAAAGCTCATCCAAACAAGAATTTTCAAGACAAAAGGCCTTATTTCTGCGATCATTGTAAAGTGCCAGGACATTCAACACAGAGGTGTTCCAAACTACATGGTTACACACCTAGACATAAACTATATAACGGGAGAAAGGTTGCAGCTATTGCTCAGATAGAGAGTGGTCCAGATGTGCAGTCTTCTCAGTCTCCTACCTTTACTACAGAGCAATACAATTAGCTCATTTAACTTTTGCAACATCACACTTCTGACATGGATAAATCTAATAAAGGTGGAAGTGTGGCTGGCCTCTTTGCAAGTAAAACATTCTGTTTTCTTACTAAATCTTCTAATGGTAGTGTTTGGATTGTGGATGGTGGAGCTAGTGATAATGTGACTTATGACCTTTCCTTATTACACAATATTAAGAAGCTGTCTATACATTGTCACATTATTATGCCAAATGGTAAAAGGGCTCCTATTACACATTCAAGTTCTATGTTTCTAAGGGATAAAATAGAGCTTCATAATGTCTTATATATTCCCACTTTTCAGTATAATATGTTGTCTGTTTGTAAATTAGTTAGACAACTTTCAGCCAATGTGATCTTTACCCCAACTTCTTGTGTACTTCAGGCCCCCACCATACAGAAGGGACTCCTCCTTGGTAGAGAGCATAGAGGTTTATTTCTGCTACATAAAGGCACTGGAGTTCAACAAGCCAGTTTGAGAGCACCTAGTTTAAGTAATGAAAATTTTTCTGCTGTCTTTTTGTCTAGTTCTGAATTATGGCATCAAAGATTAGGGCATTTATCCTTTGATCAGCTTAAAAATGTAGCTTTGGCTTCTTGTATTGACAAAAAACATGGAGTTTGTTAGGTCTATCCTATGGCCAAATTGCATAGGCAACCATTTCCTCTAAGTATTAATAATGCAAATTGTGTTTTGAAATTTTACATATTGATATTTGGGGTCCTTGTCCATACAAAACATATGATGGGGTTGTTTATTTTTTATCAATTGTGGATGACAGATCTAGAGCCTACATTTAATGGCAACCAAAAGTGCTGCATTCCCTTTAGTCAAGGCTTTTGTTGCTTATGCTGAAAACCAATATGCAGCTAATGTTAAAATCATTAGAACAAATAATGGTTTGGAGTTTAAGGATTCTTCAGCTCTAGAATTTTATAAGAATAAAGGAATTGTTCATCAAACTACCTATGTGGAGACTCTACAACAGAATGGCATTGTGGAGCAGAAACATCAATATTTGTCGCCAATAGTTAGAGCTTTAATTTTTCAGTCTAATGTCCCCAACAAATTTTAGGAGACGCCCTCTTGACTGCAGTGTATTTGGTTAATAGGATGCCTTCCTCCATTCTCAACAATCATTCTCCCTTTGAGGTATTGTATAAGACTAGCCCTACCTATGAACATGTGAGATCTTTTAGCTAGTTATGTTATGCTGCCACCTTAAAGAGGAACAGAGATAAGCTGCAATCTAGAGCCAACCCTTGTATTTTTATAGGATATCCTTTCAGTCAAAAGGCCTACAAGCTCTTTGATTTTAAAACTAAGAAAATAATCATGTCTAGAGATGTTATTTTTCATAAAACCATCCTTCTTTATCACTCTTTACATCATTCATTAGACATTCCTCTACCAGCTGTATCAGAATGTGTTCCTGATACACGAAACTTATCACTTGATGGTCACAATCTCTTTGATACTGATTCTGCCACGCAAGCAGAACCATCTTCCCTTTCTGATTCCCCCACCTTCAGTCAAAATACTTCTTTTAATAACAACTTTTCCTCACATAATGCTTCTCCATCACATGGTGAGTCCTTGCAAAATGTTCTTTCCTCATCTCCTGGGCCCCTCAGAAGGTCAACAAGAACACATAAATAGCTTGTTTATCTACAAGATTTCTATTGTGGCATGGTTCAGATTAACACCTTTCCTAGAGAATTTCATGCTTTTCATGCTCAGCTTTCACAGTAGTCTGAACCTAAGAATTATGAAGAAGCAGCAAAGAAACCAGAATGGATTCAGGCCATGAATAAGGAAATTGAAGCATTAAGCAATAGCAATACTTGGGACTTAGTAGACCTTCCTGGTGGAAAGAAAGTTGTAAGCAGTAAGTGGTTCTACAAGGTCAAATTGAAATTTAATGATACTCTAGAAAGATTCAAAGCAGGATTGGTGATTATGGGTTTTACTCAGCAATATAGGGTTGACTATCAGGAAGTGTTCTCCCCAATGGTAAAGATGACAACTATTAGAAGGATCATTACTTTGGCAGCCTCCAAGAACTGGCATCTCTCTCAACTAGATGTTAACAATGCTTTTCTACATGGAGATTTGGATAAGGAAGTCTACATGAAAGTTCCCAAAGGCATCCTAAATCCTTCAAACAAAGTCTGCAAATAAAGAAAGTCTCTGTATGGGCTGAAGCAAGCAAGCAGGCAGTGGTTCTCAAAGCTCAGTCAGACCCTTATCTCTCTGGGTTATCCGCAATCCAAATATGATTATTCTCTGTTTATCAATAAATCTTCCACTGATATCACACTAGTTGCAGTTTATGTTGATGATATCATGGTTACATGGTCCAATTCTTCAGAAATTACTCACCTTAGATAGCATTTGGATACTTTATTCGGCATTAAACATCTTGGTCAGCTATATTATTTCCTTGGTTGGAGGTTATTCACACTAAATAGGGCATTATTTTGTCTCAGAAAAAGTTCACCAATGAACTACTTAGAGAATCTGGTCCTTTATCTTCTGTTGTAGTTTCTACTCCTTTCCCTTTGAACTACAAATTAAATCCTGAAGATGGTGACTTATTACCAGATCCCTTTTATACAGAACTCTAGTGGGCAAATTGAATTTCCTAACCCATACTAGACTAGACTTGAGCTACACAGCGCAAACACTCAGTCAATTCATACAACAACCAAGAACATCCCATTTCAAAGCACTTCAGCATGCACTTACATATATTCAGGGCATCATTGGGGCTGGAATCCTTCTCAAAGGTACTGACCAGCTCACTTTGCAAGCCTATTCAGATTCAAATTGGGCAGCCTGCCCCTCAACAAGAAGATCTATTGCAGGGTACTTGGTTCTCTTTAGGAATCCCCTATTAGTTGGAAAAGCAAGAAGCAAGGTACTGTGTCTCAATCCTCTTCAGAAGCTGAATATAGAGCCATGTCTCACGTTGCCTCAGAAGTAACATGGGTTGTCAGATTACTAGAAGAACTTAGGGTATCTTCTCTCAAACCTGTGACCCTGTATTCTGACAATCAATCTGCCATTCACATAAGTAAAAACCCAGTTTTTCACGAAAGAACGAAACACATAGAAATAGATTATCACTTTACTAGAGATAAGGTTCTGGAATGCTTGCTACAGCTATCATACATGCCTACAAACAAGCAGCTAGCTGACATCCTCACCAAAATCCTACCGTCACCTCAGCAAACCATCATCTTAAGCAAGCTTCCTCACCCTTCCAGCTTGAGGGGGGGTGATGAGACTAATGATAGTTAGTTTAAAATATAGTTAAAAGTTAGTTAGGTAGCCACCGGAAATTTAGGAAAAGTTAGTTACACAAGCTGTACTACTGTATATATATACTCTCATTGGTTGTAATAAGATTCATTCAATTGATTTTTCTTGTAACAGAATAGCTTCACGATTTCTTTCCTTCTCTTCTTTCTCCTTCTCTCTTCATGGTTCTGTGAATATTTTACAGTTGATAACATGAGACGAGCCAGCTGCCAGCTTTTGACGTGAATGGTGTTGATGGATCGAACACATAATAACCTCCAGTTCATTGCAAGGAGAAGGCGATCGGACAAGAGAAAGAGATGGCAGCTGGATTAGGGTTACGACAAGCCGTGCTTGAGCGAGAGGCAAACAATAAAGAGAAAGGGTTAGGTTAGAAACCTTGCTCAGATACCATGTGTGATTTGGTAGTAGAACAATTCATCCAACCCTGAGAGCCCATAACTGATATTTGTATTAATATGTACAAAACAAATTTATGTCTATATCTCTAATACTCCTCCCATCCAATGCCTCTATGAAGTCCGTCCTCGATGTGAAAAGTAATTTTAATAGTTTTCATCTTTTAGTTTTTGGAGAGCAATTATTCAATAGATTGATTATTTATGAGAACATGTAAGTTAGCCTAGCATTTACCGTTTGTTCCCTTATATCAGAAGTGTCTATGGGCTTGATAAAGTTCATAAATATTCCACCATTTTGCCATTTTGAAAAATCAAGAAGAGAGAATTTATGCAATGCCTTCAAAGATTTCAATTCACAATCGTGCAATCATCGTAACACAACTTCTTTTCATCTTATAGACTTGTTCACCGAGTCCAATTACACATGTATAGGGGCAAATGTATAAGTGTATAACGCCTTCTAATAAACCAACATATTTTAGTTATCCAGCCCCCCCCAAAAAAAGAAACATATTATAGCTGTCTCCAACCGTCGTCTAATTTGACGTTCAATTTTCTCCTATAAACTCTTTTTTTTCTTTAATCCATGTTGAAAAGTAATTTCAAGGCCCAATCAAAAAATTAGGTAACATTTTTGTAAACAAGCTTACACTTGCCATGTGAGTTTTGAAGGAAAGATCGTTGTACAGACTTGGGGGCAAAGGCTTGAATGATTTTTATAGATCAAAATTTCTAGTTTAGGCGAGTCATTTGAAATATGCTATGGATTCAGATCATAATTACCATACGCAATTTATTTCAAGTTGTATTATCATGAATTTGGTTTAAGCCAATTTAAATTATTTATACTATTAAAGCAGAGTCAAGTTGTTGTGATTTTTATTAAGAATTAGTCTATCCGCAAGCTTACGATAGTTCATTGGAGCAATTACGGGTGTCGATCCTCAGGAATGTGTCATGAAATTACATCACTAATGTAATAAAAATTAGAGTTAATGTTAATGGAACAAATAACAAAGCTAAATTACCATTATTAACTTATGTCACCAAACTAAAAGCGCCTAACTAAAAGCAGTTGGTATATGATCCACCTGGTTGTACAAATGCAATTGTACAACCGGATCCACAAATTACCCATCTGGTGCACCACATACAAAAAACAAAGAAAATTACCGGAATTCGGCTCCCTAAAAATACCCTATAACTCACTAAAATATGCTGCTATGTATTTAATTTTGCTCATTAAAAATAGTGTATAGCTCACTAAAATATTTTAATGAGTTGAGACACAATTTTAGTGAACTAATACGTACTTTTAGTGAGCAGACATACCGAAACTAATGTATCTTATGTACCCAAGTTTCACTTAGTAAAAATGCTATATAACTTATTAAATGTGCTATTGCACTAAAAAAATGTTATTGTGAATCTGAAATTCACTAAACTATATTCAAGTTATCTATATTTTTTTAGTGAGCTATAATATTTATTTACTGAGTTGTTATATCATATGACCGGTTGTATAGAAGCAATTATGCAATTGATTTTCACCTCACTAAAAATATATACCTCACTACAATACTACAGAAGTAATTGTACAATCGAATTTCAGCTCACTAAAAATGTATAGTGCACTATAATATTTAGTGAGCTAATACATACTTTTAGTGACCTGATAGATCAAACTAATGCATCTTATGTACCCTAGGTTTCACTTAGTAAAAATACTATATAACTTATTAAAATGTACCATTGTACTAAAAAAAATACTGTTGTGCATCTAAAACTCACTAAATTATATTCCACTTGTCTATATTTTTTAGGGAACTATGACATATATTTAATAAACTATGACATATATTTAGCGAGTTATGACATATATTTAGTGAGTTGGACTATATTTAATTAATTCACTGCATTTCTATTACTCACAAAATATAGTACAAATACCCTTATGTCATAGTAGTAAAAAATAATTGAGCTGTAACATAACCTAAGAACTTGACAATATTATTTGTTGGCTATCTATATTATTCTTTTTAGTGAGCTATGTTATTTATTTAGTGAGCTATGATAGATATTTGGTGAGTTCTAAAATATATTTTGTGACCAATATGATTTAGCGTGGAATACTAATCATTCATAATAAAAAATGAGTGAACAAATAATATAGTACACAGTTTTAACTAGCACATATATTTTTTTATTCATATTCTAAGGTATGATATATTCGTCTTTTAGTGAGCTATGACTTATATTTATTAAACTATGACATACTTTTAGTGAGTTAGATTATATTTGTATTATACTAACTAAATATGTATAATATGAACGCGCTTATGTCATAATAAAAAATAATATAAATATTTCTTACTAATATTGTATTACTTATTAATATATTATATAGTGCACTAACATACGCAGTATTGCTTACTAATGTTGTATCCATGCATATAAAAATTTGTAGTGAATTTTTCCCTTGTTTTCTTAATTTTTATAATAAATTTATATGCTTCTATGGAGTAGAAATACGGATAATAAATATACAAATTTTTAATTAATATTTATCTTAAAATTATGATTTTTGTACGAAAATAGTGAACGTAGATCTATAATGTAAATACAAGTGTATGCCTTAATATGTCAATGAAAGAATTTTAAAAAATTAGAATTTTTTTTGAAAGGCGCTTAAAAGATTTTTAGGACGAAAAGAATAATAATTAAAAAAATAAGCTTTGATTTTACCACGAATTGAATCCATAACCTCACCAATTTGAGTAAAACACCCTTGCCACTCCACTAGTCACCCATTCCTACTATTAGTGCTGATTATAATTAATGTTGAACTAGAACACCTTACGTATAATTTGCGGCTGGTGGTGGACCTGAGTGGACAATTGAATTGTCCATCCAATTGTACGTAATAAATTGTGAACTAAAAGTAACATCCTTCGATTGTCACAAGATTACTATCCAAAGACACGCGAATGAACACTTTTTCAACATGGCTTTCAAACGGATTTTAGATGTTAACTAGTTAATGGACTCAACAGAAGCAAAGGATGAAGAAAGATTAGCAGAAAGCCACGACAATTTCCCAACAACCTGTTCAGCTGTTCTCCAACCCCTCTTCCGAAAGCCCAAAACACAAACGCAAGTTACAAAGCACAATACTATCAAAACAGAGGAAGGAACAGAGCCACAATTCGATCCCCCCCCAAAAAAAAAAATCCAGTTAGTTCACGCCAATTTGTGCACTTCAAATCCAAAATCGAACTCTAATGCGGTACAAAAACTTCTTATTCATCTCAAATTCAACTATTACCGATTCAATGACACCTTATTTGTGGAACTAGAAATTGAATATGAAACAGAAAATGAAAAAATGAAAACAAGAAAGAAAATTGAAGCTGGAATTACTCTCTATTCTCTGCTATCGACCTTTGCAGCTTTTTAATAACCGCTTTCTCGAATGCCTCCCCTCCCAAAAATCCGAGTCACCTAGCCTTTATTTCTTCAATTGCTTCTTTAATCAAACGCCTTAGAACAGCTAGATTTTGTGACGGTAATGATGAAGGCATAGTGGGTAACCGCTGAGAGGAGGGAGACGAAGAAGCACAGCAAGCCTGACGGTCTCATGTTTCTGGGCACTTGATTCTGGGCAGAAAGGAAGCAGAAGGAAGCAGGAAGCTGGGTGTGAATGACATGCCATGCACGTGGGATTTTTAATGAGAGGAGGGAAAGGAAGGGCTGGGTTCTGGAGAAAAAAAAGGCCCGCGGAGGAGAGGAAAAGAACAAGCCCAACGTGAAGGGCAGTCTAGGCCTCGGGAGTGCTGAATACGCCTGGCTCGCGTGTGAAGCCCACAAGATAGTGCAGGGGAACATGAGAGATGAGGAGAAAGAAGGAGCATTGGGTAGGGCATGGAGGAAGAAAGGAGAAGGGGAGAGGATCTCTGAGGGCTGGACTGGGCTACTGAACGCAATTAGGGATTGGCCCAGTATGAGAGACGAAAAGCTGAGTGTGGAGAAGAAGCAGGAGGCGGACCAAGCTTGCGCATGAGTTTCGAGATTGGGCCGCTGCTTCTTTTTTTCTTTTCTTTTGCTTCCTCTTTATCCAACATCATTTCCAACTTTCAAATTCATTTCATTCAAATTTCCATAATATCTATAAAAATTAATAAAAATATATCGAAAATCTAATTAACTAATCTATTATAAGCAAATATTGTGTAATAATAGACCTCAAGATGATACAATTTCAAGTTGAACACAAATTGATTATGCTATCAAAAAAAAAAAGCAATCATAATTGAATAAAACCAAATACAATTAATGTAGGATATTTATATTAGATACGAAAAAACAAAGATATGAATGAATCCCAAAAAGTTAAAAACAAAGCGAAAATCTCGTACAGAGAAAGCGACTTAGCACTTTCGCGAACATCCGGCGTCACGGGTTCAGCATGCTCCCTTAGCCGTGAGGAAAGAGAATGTATGGCCAACAAAGGTTGTCCAATTATCCTTATCCATTTGGGGATTTTAAAAAGGGAAAAGAAAAACGGAAGTCAGTGACTGGAGTAGGGGAGGCAATGGGGTGGGTATAGGGTAGGATTAATCGTATCCTGACACATACTTATTTTTAAAATTAATACCTATATTCATACTGATATTCATCAAATACTATAAAATTGTACCTATATCTATATGCATGCCTACTGGAAATATCAGATATGCAGGTTTTATTTGGGTACATATAGAAAAAAAATTAAACTTATTTTGTACCCATATTTAACATTAAATAGGCAATATGTCACGTTAGCACTAAAGTTCTAAAAATATATCATATCACGTCGAATACAGCTAAAAGTTTGCTAGTTAAAACAATAAATTAGCACTTGACAACTACAGTTTCTAATAAAATGTATCACTGAAGTCTTGAATATTATACAATTCAAAGCAACTAGTAAAATATCTAAGTATAAATAATAAATTAGAACTTTGAACAAACGGATATGAGTTTTATATGTGACAGATATGAGGCGAGTGCAGGGCCTGTATTGATAAAACGGATATGGGGCGAGTAGGACCTATACCTATACCCATACTCATACCTATACTCGTACCCATTTACCAATACCCATCCCATACTTATTTTTTTTTCCATTTTCACCACCATACTCATGCCTATTGAAACAAATTTTAAGAATTCTATACGGGTACGAATTTTTTTGGCTAGCTCTAGACTGAAGTGGGTAAGCCTATAACAATAAACAAATATTCGCAATTCCTCTATAAATATCACAGCCTGATAGGATACTCCAAAATATCGCATCACCAAACACATCACAATCTGAGGCATTTACTGCTACTATTTCCTCTCATATTCCAAATGGCAAAGTTTTCACCAAATTTGCTCACTGTTGTCTTTGTATTGGCTCTTTTCCTAACTACTCTTTCAGGTATTTCCATACTCTCATATCTTGTTTGTTCTTCAGAAAACAATTTTTCGATTTTTCTTTGTATGGCAAATCAAGAGGAGGAGGGCATAAGCTATTAAATTTTTTAAATATTAATCGGTTCATTAACACAACAAAGCTATATATGTATAAGCTGCTCAAATTAATTCACAATGCGTGAAGTAACTCAATAGCTTATAAGCATATTTAAGGCCTTTTATTTATCAATATGAGAGAAAACCTACTTTTATATTCTTAACATAAGCTTCTAAAAAAATCTCTACAAAGGAACTATTTTGACAAGGGTGGGATATGTGAAATACAGTGAAAAGTCAACTATGATTAGTTTTTTTTTTTTAAATAATTAAGTCATCTATGATAATCACAGGCTTATAGCAATAGGAAAGAAGGATCAGTTTTTAGTTATAGCATGCTCCATATATAAGTACATAGTTGATTTAGTCTTATATACGTAGCTTGCAATGATTGATCAATGATGAATGTTTCGTACTTTGGTCATTAGTTCTAGCAATGGCGGAAACCGGCAATCAATGCAGCGCACCAGGTGAAATTTGCGGAGGGATTGCAGGAACTCCATGTTGTTATGGTGACTGTAAGTATATATCTGGAGCAGATTATGGATGTTGTCCAGGAGGCTATTGGTGGGTCCATGACTCCAACCACTACACCCACATCAAGATTTGATGGACATCTTAATATGTATGTATCATCGATGAGGACAAGAGTATTTACTATGTATCGTTGATGATAAATAAGAGTGTTTGCTATGTATCATCTTCTGGGATTGATACTGTGATTCATATATAGCAATAAAAGCATCTACTATTTTGCTTGCTGTTGTTAAGTGCACGGCTTAGCTGTAACTAGAAATCGGCAAATATGGGTCGTATCCACATTAAACTTGCTTCCAATCACCAAATTCAATTTATGACACTCAATTTAGGCAAAAGTTTACTTCAGTTGAATGTTGCTGACTAGCAGCACTGTTCTGCTGAAAAATGATGAATTGTCTAATTCAATGATGACAAGGATCCTAGCTTGGGATTTACCATATTATTACGCTATATGAATCATAAACTAGATCATACAAACCTGCCCATGAAAATAATCGAAGTGGCAAGGATTACAGTTTCAACCACGTCTAAGCCTTCTTCTGAAGGTCACTAGAGTGATTAAATTAATCCTAGTCATCTATTTTCATGAAACTAAGATTATCAAGGCCATAAGATTAAGTAATCGAATATTCCCAATTGAAACTCTAATGTTTTCACGTCAGGAAGGTCAATCACTCACGAAACCGCATTAGATCAAGGATTCAACTTTCGTTGATCTCCTAAACTCTAATTAAGAACAGCGGATAAGACTCTCTCAAGCAATCCAACAAATAGTTGGCATACTAGGCAAGATTTTAGATTGCCATCATGGGCATGATTCACAAAAATCTAAAGCATGATTCAATTTCACATAATAGGGGCTACGCCCAATGCAAGACTAATAGTTTAGCCTCTAATCATATTGATAATCACAAACAAGAGCAAAAATCTAGAAAACATCACTAAAGATGCAAACTTTAATTAAGAATGTAAGAGAAGGAAGAAAGAAAACGTACTTTAATTGATTTCCAAGATCAGTCACACAGATTTGTACTCAATTAAACTCAAATCCAATGTCTAAAAGTTTATGAAAGTATTCAGAATTGAAAACCTAAAAATTGTCTCTTTTCGAGAGCTCTAAAGAAGTTACAATTAAGCTATCCCCCAAAAACCGCCACGAAAACAAATTAATCGCACACAAAGTAAAGTGGCACGGTCGTGCCACTTCACTGGAACGCAGCTGCTGGGAATCTGGCATGGCATGATCGGGTTTCATGGCATGGGGTCCCCATACCAATCCTTTCATTAAAAGGTATAAGTTAGTTAATCATCTAAACTAACTTGTGTCTCTTTATAAATAATTAATCAAATTAATTATTTACCAAAAGGTGTATTATAATAATTAATTATCAAGATAATTAATTGTTATTTAGGTATAACTCAAAAATATATTTCCATAACTATTTTTATGGAAATAATTATCTTACTAAATTTTCATCTAATGGAAATTACCCCAACAGATATTCAGATTGGTGGAAAAGAGTACCGTTGTCACAGGCTGGTCCCATCCAAAGTTGCAAACAACAAAGAATTGATCAATGTAACTCATATGGATTAACTGCGATTATGAATGCAAAGACGCAAGGAAAACACTCTGATCACAAGAATGATGGCCAGAATCTAGTTGAAGGTTTGCATCCTTGTAATGAGAGAAACCAAAAGAGTAAACTTTCACTGGCCTACAGTCTACCAAATAAGAATGATAAAGGTGAAAATCAGGTGTCTCCGCCAACGGTTCCAAACAATGAGCTAGCAGCATGTGATAGGCAACAAGAGAATCAGTTGTCTGCAATTGCTGACATCATCACTGAATACATCAACGGTGATGATGAGACTGGGCTTGCAAACACTTCAAGAAATCTGAATGACAAAGTTGAGAGCCAAGGGCATTCGCCTAAGGGTCACTGAATGAGCCTGAAGCATGTGGTGGGCAACAAGAGAATTGGGCATATGCAATTGGTCCCATTGTCAACGAGGACTTCAACAAATATATCGAGCAAAGCCAGCCTCAAATACTACAAGTTCATAACCAGAGAAATGCAGATGATGAAGCTGAAAGCCAGGGGACAACCACAGTAAGTCCAAGCAATGCGAGGATGGCATGTGATGAGACTCAAGTGAAAACGTGGAGTTGGGTTGATCATGAGGGTATTGTGAGCATTAGTGACGATGGTGAAGAAGATGACACAGGCGAGTACCCCTTTGAGAGTATTCCATTCGAGCTAGAAGCAAGGATCAGCAAGCTTGAGCACGAAGTTTCAAGGTCAAATGCACTGAAGTTTGGCCAAGACCAGTACCCAATCAACCGGCATTTACACAAGTAGGGAAACATTTTTGTTGATATCAACTTTATTATGAAGTTTAAGAGAAGGGGGGGGGGGGGATTTTCAAACCTTAGTGATTGGATATATCTAACTTTTTTAGCAAGGGGTGATCGGAATGGTGGTTTTCTATAACGTTTTGTAATCTTGAGAAGCTGGTAAACTACTTAATATTCTATCTTGCAGTTGAAAGAATCAATTACTGTTGTTGGCTTAATTCTTGATTTTTTTTTTCCCTGCTTTATAATTATAATCTGCTGTAGCTAAAGCAATGAACATTTAGCTAACTAAACTGCATTTGATTTCTGCCATATCACTTTTGTGTATTTCGGAGGCTTTGCAGATTGTGGAAGCAATGATGGTAGTAGACTAGCAGTAAGGCAATAGTAGTCAAGTAAAGCAAATTTGGGGTGATTTGCACTTGAATGTTCTGTGCGATCGTATATAGTTGTCGCAAAGCAAATTTTGATTTAAGACGAAACAAGGGTTTGGAGGAGGGTGTGATGATTGTAGCTGTGGACAAGCAAAGTTGGAGGCAATCAGAAACAAAGGTAGCATGTTAACTAAATGGTACAATGCTTTCATTTGCATTTACGCTTAGCGCTTCAGTGCCCAATCGCCTAACCCATATGTGCTGAACTCATATCCGACCAAAATATCACCAATGTGACTTTGATGTGAATCCAAACTGCCCTGAATCAATCCGAACCCCAACCCAACATTTTGGCGCAGTTGCTTTTAATATATTGTACGAACTATTAATAGGCTCGAAAGTAGTCTGAAACAAAAATGACTTATGTAGACCCAAATTGAAACCAAATCTTCTTAATCAGAATGCAGCCCAATCCTAAATTAAGCCATCTCAAATCCGGCCTAAATGACCTGCTTACATCGTGAGAGCAGAATTTTAAAGCATAATTAGGGTACAAACATGTTTTACTGATGGACCTCTAGGGTAGGTGGAGCAAGACGTGTTCTTTTTCCAAAATATGTTCCCCTGTTTTGTACTTATTTTCAAAATATGTGGCTGTCTGTTTTAATGTATTTGAATTGGCAAGTTGAACATGGCAGCAACAATAATTATACTGACAAAGTGTGCCCTTTTTGGCTAGTGCATGTAGTAGATCCAATGTCATTTTCTCCGTTGCTTAAAAAGCACTCTATGTAGATTTTGCGTATGTTTGCTGGTTCTATGCAAGACGTGTGGAAGTTTGCATAGACATGACAATCTGTTCGTAGATGTGTAGTATATAAAGGCAGCTCTTGTAACTGTCTTTCATCTTTTTGGGTAATAAGAAACTTAACCTTCGGAAAGGGGGTAAAATGATCTGTATTTCAGTAGTTATGGATTAACAGTATTTTTCACCCATTGAATTCAAGCAAATGCAGTTCAATTAATTGTCTCGTAGACATCTTTATCCTCTTGTCTTCGTCCATTAAATTGTGAAAAAACTGCACGGATGTAAGGTCTTAGAGCTAGCATAATGCTCAGACATCTTAGAGCTTCTGGTAATAGTTTCTTGTTTATAAGTGTTCAAGAATGTCCCTGAAGTGTTAAGCCTGTTGGGAACAGCCATGTTAAATTGGTAAGTTGAGGTACAGTAGGACCACCCTTATGTTACAGATTGGCAAAATGAGAGAATGCCACATGAGAATATAAAGAAAAATGAGAGGATGGCCGATGAGAATAAACTAAGAAAGATGAGCCAGGTTGATCAAGATTTTGCAGAAGTAACATGATACGTCTTATTATTGTTGGGGAAATTTAAGAGAACAGTTCAGTGAGAGGTTTGCTTCAAGGTTTCTAGGCAGGACAGAAGTTTTTCTTCCTAAAAACTTTATTCACCCAATGTCCAATGGGTACTCCCGAATAGGTTTTTGAGATATGAGAATGTCTCCCCCGCACTAGTGTTGCAATTCACAAGTATAAGCACTAGTGCCTAAGGAATGAATAGCTTCTCAAAAGCGATGATGTTGGAGTAATCCTGCTCTTGATCCATGTCATTCTAGGCATATAAGTGAATGTCATTATGCCACATATTTATAGAGATGTTCATACCTCGTCATGAAAGAAAGACATCCTTCTATTAAAGGGGGGAAAAAAACTTCCAAGGGGGATGCATCTCTTCAGGTACACACCCCTTCAAGTAGGAGGTACTAGTTAATTAACTATCCACACCTCTTCATAAATAATAATTTAACTAATTATTCTTTACATATGTTTTATTATATATTTCCATTATTATGGAAATTGTCCCCAACAATCCCCAGTCAGTTTCATAATAAATGTTGTTAAGAACTCATGGAGATCTTGTGCATAAATAGAGGTGTCTAGAAGATTGAATCCCCACTTAGGGACTCATTTGTCAAATGATCAGGATGACATGGCAGGCTAAACTTTGAACCAACTCATCCTATGTGACCGCTTGCGATTAAGTCACATAGTAAACTTCCATGCCATAATTACATAGTAATCCGCAGACATTTAAAATAGCTATGTGTTTGTATCTAATTCACAAGCGCTCTAGAGTCAAGCTCGAGCTCGGTAGAAGCAGTCAAATTTCGCACTTTTAACTAGGTGAATCCTCATCCATAGCCCCATACAAAGTATTAATGGAGCCATTTGAATATAAACAAATCAGACCATTGATTAAGTCGATCAACATTGGCGAAGATTACTCTAATGCCTCCAAGCAGGACCGAAGTCGCTTTTCCTAAAAACTTTATTCACCCAACGTGCGACGTGTATGCCCAAGTAAATCTTTAAGATACAAGGATGTTTCTCCTATTCTTGTGTTGCACTCACAAATATAAATACTAATGCCTTAGGAATTAACAGAAACTCAAAAGGGATTATGTTGGAAAATTCCTTCTCTTGATCCATGCCATTCTAAGTATATCGGTGAATGTCATAATGCCACATATTTATAGAGATGTTTATACCTTCTCATGAAAGAAAGACATCATTTCATTTAAAAAAAAGCACTTCCAAGGAGGACACATCTTTTCACGAACAGATCCCTTCAAGTAGGAGGTAATTCACGTCTTCGTAAATAATACAACTAATTATTATTTATGTATGTTTAATTATATATTTCCATTTTTATGGAAATTATCTCCGACAAGTATAAGTTAGGACATCTTTCATTTGGCAGTTACTTGAAGAACACATTACATGCATTACGCCTGTATTAATTTCTTCTAAAACCAATTATTACCGCGGACATGGTTGTCTCAAAGGTTACTTTTTAAAGAAATTAATTTTAAATCAATTCTTATTAAAATATAGAATAGCTTGCCTTGTGTTAACATTAAGGCTAAACAGAAATTTGTTAAAATTAAAGAGATTTCCAGATTGAAAATAAGATGTAGTTGGAGATGAATATATTGCGGCACAGGGTAGGCATTAGGGGTAGGTAACAGACGGGTCGGGTTGAGTGAGGGTAGGTCCTTTTATGAAGTGGGTCGGGCTATGACCGGCATGTTAACATAACAAAGTGGGATGGGACAGACTACTTAATGTAACATGGACAACTTGCTTTTGACTCATTTTAAAATGAAACAAACTTGCACAAAAAAAATAAAACCTCTATATAATAATTATTGTTACTTACAAAAGTCTTGGTAGTAAACTTAATTAGAGTACATAGTAGTTGAAAAAATATCAAGTCAGTAAATAGGTTATTAATGGGCCGACCTGCTACTGACCCGACCCATTATTAATTCAACACTTTATTGACCACACAATCTACTTTATCTAATGGATATTCGACTCTTTACCTGCAGCTTTGATTTAGGGAGGGCTTTTTTTATTTGAAATGCAACATGAAAGTTCTATTGTAGTATATCATCTACAAATATAAAATTCTGACACTGTTTTGATTACTTAATGTTTTACCATAAATTATTGTTTTCTGAGTCCTAAAATTCCCAAAAAAGAACTCTACTTGTCAAGTACTAGAAAACTTCAAGGGCACAAACATATGGAAAGTTCAGAGCCCAAAAGTATCTTCAAAGATGTCAGGGATTTAAATTAAATAAGCATATTTGATAAAATAGTTGTTTATGTAATAGATAACCGTTTCGATAGCGGATAACAAAGCTATTAGTGTATAGGTATTTATATAAGCGGTTGAAACAAATATGTTCAGCAAATTTCGATATTAGGTTAGCTGATTAATGTCAATTAACAAAAAATAACATAGGTAATTTCGAAAGATGAAATTTTCAAAGGGTATTTTTTGGCTGAAAAACACGAAACACTACTTTTGAGTGCCAAAAGCTAACATTATTAGCTTCTCAGAAATGCTGCTTAAAATTCCAATCCGAACACTGAGTCACTGAACAATGAGGCCCTATTCGGTAAAATTAATTTAGGTAGCGTATAACGGTTCAAGTACCAAATAGTTGTTTAGGTAACAGACAACATTCTAATAGTTATTGACGGATCATAGTTTAGATGCGGGGTTGAAGTAAACATGTGCTCGGTAAATTTAGCTTTTGGGTTACTAATTGATGTAAATTGACATAAAAGAATATAGATAATTTTCAAAGATAGAATTTCCAAGGGGTATTTTTTTGGCCAAAAATATGAAATGCTTCTTTTGAACGCCAAAAGCTAATATTATTAGCTTTTCAAAAAAAATACTATTTGAATCACTAAATGCTACTTCAAATGCTAGTCCAAACAAGGTCACTGAACACTAAACATTGACTTGATCAAAATGTTAAACGCTATACAAAACGTTACGGAACACGACCTAAAATTGACTAGTTAGTGTATTGACTTGATCAAGATGCTAAATATTATTACTGAATGCTATCATAAACTTGTTACACAATGGCGAAGCCAGGATTTGAAGGGAGGGGTCATACAATGTCTAATGAAAATTTCAAACTCAACTTTCAATTTTATCTACAAAATTTCAATTTGAATATAAGTAGAGTCTAATCGAAGTTTACCCTAAGATTGACAACCATATTCAGTCCATTGCCTGTAGTTTATCTACTCTTCATTCCAATCTGAAATGTCGTAGCCATTTTGAAATAACCAGCTCTGACCCCTAAGATTGACAACCATATTCAGTCCTTTACCTGCAGTGTATGTGACTAAGGTTGTGTTCGATAAGAGAGGTTGAAATAGAGACTAGTGGTTTGTAGTGGTCAAATCATGATGGATCACTGCTTACAAGTGTTCGGTAATTGTAACACCCCCGACCTCAGGCGGGTCGTGTTACACGCCATAGTCTTCCCCTGGGGAAAGACTGTTAAGGCAACTTGCTTAAACCTATTTGAAACATAACATAAAAGAGAGACTCAAAGTTTAAAACTTAAGCCACTATAACCTAATTGGGCCTTGAGTTTAACCCTAGGGCTAGAAATGCTAGAATTTTCTTAATTTCTGGGGCAAAACGGCCAGAGTTTCCCTTAAAAATTGACCATTTCCCAGGTTTAAAGCTTTACATAATAACCTTGCAACATATAATGGTACTATATAACACCAACATCTCAACGGCTACACGTCAGAGTCCACAACTTTACGGGCCACACGCCCGGAGTATACAGAGCTTTTTATTTTTCATAAACTTTACAAGAAGTTAAATAATTACATAACCTTACAACATATTCAATATTACATAATTACGTCACAATCAAACCAAGCAAGTCCATCCTTGCTGTACTCCACGCATCAGTCACATACCTGTAGATCTGGGGAAAAAGGGGAAAAGTAATGGGGATGAGCAACCACCGCTCAGTGAGTAAACCCTCTCTCCCAAAACATACTTAAAATACATATTAACTTACGCAAGCCTTTCGTAATTCATTTTAGTTGAAGAGCTTTCACATAATACATCATATTCGAACTATAAATCGAGTGAAGGAATAATCATACCAAAAGGCTTAACTTTTAGAAGAAACCATAATGCGTTGACTTAACATAATAAAGTTACGCAAACCCGGAAACATAGCATAAAAGGGGTTTTACGCATAAGTTTCACTAACCGGAAATCATACATAGTAACATAATCACGTAGATGAGGAGACTAGACTTTTAGAGGTACTTTATTACTGCCATCCCGAGTCGGCCAAACTCGAGCAGCAACATACGCATATCCGGACAGACATCATACTATGCTGAGACATAATTTCATACTTAGACTTCAGGCGAGAATCAAACCACCATCCCTGAATCTATCATAACGTAACATATGTGATACCAGGCCGGAACTAAGCCACCATCCCTGGGTCTCAGACTTAAACTTAAAGTTTCTAGAGTAGCTCCTCTACGTACATATAGACATAAGCATAACCATACGTTCATATACATACTCATATTGGTTCATATATAGGTCTTAGGAACTTATGAAATTCATATACATACATACTTAGTAGATAAACATGCTTATACGTATTCATATATAGGTTTTATGAACTTAAAATATAAAAACATAATATACATACATACTTCATGGACAAACATAGTTATACGTATTCATATATAAGTTTTATGAACTTAAAACATGAAAACATAATACACATACATACTTCATAGACAAACATACTTATACGTATTCATATATAAGTTTTATGAACTTAAAACATGAAAACATAATACACATACATACTTCGTAGACAAACATACTTATACGTATTCATATATAAGTTTTATGAACTTAAAACATGAAAACATAATTTCCTTACGACTTTAGCTTTAGGCAAATAACAAGAAAGGCCTCTTAGAAACATGGTGAGTGTACTAACTCACGATTCAAAACTTGGTAGTTACTAGCGTGCACTTGAAAGCTAGGATTCGTAAATAATCACCTTTAGTTGCCTTTTTAACGCTCATTGTAATCCTTCAAACACAAGCGATGAACATGATACAAGCCAAGTTTACTAATCTCATAAATCGATTTCATGAATGGTTTAAAAGCTTTTCATAATCGAATTAAATTTGCTAACGTATAAACTAACTTGTAAAATACGTTCACGAATTCGTAAAACGACTTCGTTTCTAATTTAGAAGCTTCGTATAAACGTAATACGTTAATTAACTCGTAAAACGATCTCCTTTTAGACCCTAAAGCTTCCTTTAAGGGCAATAAGTTGGTTAATACTTAAAATGACTTTACTTTAAACTTCAAGGTTTCTTATAAAGGTAACACGTTTACCAACTCGTGAAACGACTTATTTTCTAACTCGAATGCTCCATATGAACGTAATAAGTTTACTAAACTGTAAAACGATTTCATTTTCAACTTAAAAGCTTCTTAATAACGTAATACGTATGTTAGTTTGTAAAACGACTTCGTCCTGAACTTACAAGCTTCTTATAAATGAAATAAGATATGTTAACACGTAAATCGGTTTCGTACGTAACTTAAAAACTTCTTACAAACATAGAAGGGTTTATTAAATCGTAAAACGACTTAATTCCAACTTAAATATTTCGTATAAATATAATAGGGTTGCTAAATGGTAAAACGATCTCGTTTTCAATTCAAAAACTTCTTAATAACGTAAAACGATTGCTAACTCATAAAACGACTTCGCTTTTTAGCTAAAAGCCTCCTTGAAATGTAATATGTATGCTAAATCGTAAATTGCAACCCGTTTGAAACATAACGTGTTTAGTTAATGCTTAATTCAAACTAAGTTCGAAGCTTAAGGCTTCTCATAAACGTTATAAGTCTATTAACACATAAATCGACTTCCTTTCCAACTTCAAAGCTTCTTAAAACGTAACAAGCTTGTTAAGTCTTAAAACGATTTCGTTCCTAACCTCAAAGCTTCATATAAATGTATTACGGCTACTAACTTGCAAAATGACCTCGTTTTTAACTTAAGAACTTCCTATAGACGTAAAACGTTTGCTAGTTTGTAAAACGACTCCATTATTGACTTAAAAGTTTCGTATAAACGTAATACGTTTATTAACTTGTAGAACGACTTCACTCTAAACTTAAAAGTTTCTTATAAACGTAATACGTTTACTAAATCGTAAAGCGACTTAGTTTCTAACTTGAATGCTTCGCATAAACACAATAAGCTCACTAATTCGTAAAGCGACTTCGTCTTTAACTAAAAAGGCTCTTTATAAACATAATAAGGTTGCTTAATCATAAAACGACTTTGATTCTAACTTGAAAGCTTCGTATGAACGTAATAGGGTTGCTAACTCATAAAAACAACTTCGTTTCTAACTTAAATGCTATGATTAGCAATAATGTAAGCTAGATGCATCGAAAACTCCATTTTAAAGCATCTAACAACCTTTCAAGAATATATTGGTTCTGCCCTAGCATAGCAATGTTTAATTCATTTGCTTGTCCACACATATAATCGAATTCATACAATAACAATCCAACTACCAATTCAGTAAACTGATTCATATAACTATCATTCGAAATCCTTAAAATAGGAGGGATTAAAGGTCCACCCACCTCGAATTCAAGCTATAGGCGTGCAAACTGACTGGATTGAAGCTAATTTCGAACTCCCAAAGCTCAGTATCCCCTCTGCTCTTCGCGCAAGGCTCGACCACTTCCAAACCCAAAACCCTAACTTGTAATTTTTGAGAAATTAAACACAATTAGGAAGAATCTAGGTCAAGAATGCAATTTATAGGTGAAGGAGGAGTTCGAAATCACCTTGCATGCGCCGAATTCGCCGGTGTTCGGCCGGTTGTGGTGCGTGGAAGGAGGAGAAACGAACGAGGAGGCGAGGAACAGGGGAGAGAGGGGCGGTCGGGGGTTTCACGCAGAGGGGGAAGGAGGAGCAGCTCACGGGGGGGTCGACTGGCTCAAGGCCGGCGACCGACGACGGGCGTCAGGGGGTGGGGAGGGCTGTTTCACGCGTGTGGCAATTTAGTCCCCTTCTTTCCTCTTTTTTTTTTGATTCAATTCTACCACAAAACTTCAACCTATTGTATTAATAATCAAATACCCGGGCCTCTAATCTTAAACCGAGTTCCTAAATATAATCGTTGGTCAGCTTACTGGCCCTTTGATTATATTAAGGATCGATTTAGTAAATTATAGAACTATTACCAGGGTTCAACAATCTGATCGTATTTGGGAATTGCTTTTGTTGGAGTTCAAGGAATCGAAGGCTTGCCTTGTCACACAACTTTAGGAAATTTATTTTTGGAGATCTAAAGTTGAATAGATCAATAACTTGGGCGATATGGCAGTTGTGGGTTTGCAGATATTAAAATAAAATTTTCCAACCCAACAGGCATAATATTTGGTAAGTAAGTACGACAAAAATGCGAGTCTCACAGTAATGTAGTGGATAAAGTAGTGGTTAGAGGTTTATGTAGCGTCTTTTAAAAGCTAATGAAAGTAACTTTTAAGAATCTTCACTTAGTGGTTGCATTATAAATTACAAAATTTTTCTTTGTATTTAGTAAAAATCTATATTTATTGTGTCCTTTTTAGTCATTTTATATAAATCTGCTATTTTAACTACTACATTTACCAAACGTATTTATTTTAAATGGCTAGTTGAACAGTTAACCACTAACTATTAGTGGATCACAGCTAATCGCTAATAAAACCGCTAACAGCTAGTAAAACAGCTAACTATTACTAAGACAGTAAGTGTAACCCCCACGCCGACCACTGAGGAGTGTGCTTATGGGGTTAATTTGTTCAATACGCCATTAAGAAGGTGTGCACAATAATCCCACAGACAGAATGCAGAGTTTGCCCTCACTCTCCTTCTTTCCTATTATGCACCGTCCTAAATGTAGATCACATTAAGTTTATGAGGGTTTGATTATGCTTAATACTTGCACTAGGACTTAGGACTTTCAAATTAGTTTGATCATATTTTTATTTCCACTTCAGGTGTTTAAATGAATTACAGATGCTGAAAGTATTCGAGGAAGCAATTCAGTTGATTATTCATGTTATTGATTCAACATTTTTTCATGTTAGTATTAGAGTTTCTGTTATAAAACTTGCATATATTTTTCCAGTAATATTTGGGTCAAAAGTATTAAAATTCTTAACAACGCAGATGGCATCAAAGAAACAGCTACTAGGTGGAACAAGTGCCACCGTTGCTCTTAATGTGGATCGTCAAGTGTTGGTTGGAAATGTCGGTGACTCTAGCTAAGGCGCTGTTATGCTCATAGAAGATTCCTTCCGGTGACAATGGTGATGATAATGAGCCTAAGATGGTTAAATTTGAAGTTCTAAACCATAGCTGATCATTGACGGAGTTCGTACTGCTTATTGCTGCTTCAGACAATAGGGATTTTGAAGATATACTTTAAATCTATAATAGGGATTGCCAAAGCAAGTCTTCAAGTTGCAGAGTTAACTAAAGATCATCATCCTGATAGAGATGATGAGAAAGCCTGGATTATAGCTTCTGGTGGATTCATTTCTTTCTCGGCAATGCTTAGAGTCAATGGTATCCTTGCTGACTCTCGTGGCATAGGTGATGTATACTTAAAAAGGTAGCCTAAACTTGAAAATCCTGCAGAACCTACTTGCATGGTCCTAAAAAACCCTACACGAATTGCATGCTTCATACACAAACCATCATTATTATGTCTCATCAAGGGGTTAAGACAATGAAAAAACCAAACCAATAACAATGGAGGCTTGTTTGGGTCCCTTTTTCCCTCTTCTTTTTTTTTTTGGGGGGGGGGGGGTTCAAATTTGGGGGGCACTAGTCACACATATCAATGTTTGCTCCATCTTGTCAGGTATCGTGTGATCGCAAAACCACAAATGACAGGTTGGCTGCATTTGAATGCCAGTGATGCCTTTTTGGTGATTGCATCTGATGGTGTATTTGAGAGCTTGAGGCCCCAAGAGGTCTGTCGTCTCCTACAAGACGTTCATTCCCAGTGCGACAATGAAGAAGACAGCGGTTCATCCAAGTGCTTGTTGCCATCATTGGCCGAATGCATAGTGAATACGGCTTTTGAGAAAGGCGGCACTGATAACTTGTCTGCTGTTGCAGTTACTCTTAGAACTCTCTAGTGAGTGCTTGAAAAGTTGAAATGAAGTGGGAAAAATCAAAGCTAAATGTAATCCTCAGTGTGGTTTTGCCATCTCGAAGAGTTTTCAGTCTGCTATGCTTGAGGCATTGAACAAACTGGCTCTGAAAGCTTGCAGATTTCTTTATTTTAGTTAAATTACTGTAATTTCAAGTATCTGGAATAGAAAGTTTACTAATACAGTGAGTTGCATGGCGTATCTGAATACATTTGAGTCAATTGGCTGGAATATGGATATTACTAGATGCATCACAGTATATATGCGTGAGTATTCAAACTGGATGTTCAACGTAACGACAACAAATATAAAGTGCAGCCGACAATCAGTAAAGTCGTTGTAGTATAGTGGTGAGTATTCCCGCCTGTCACGCGGGTGACCCGGGAATCCCCGGCAACGGCGCTGAGTTTTTTTTTTGGCCTTTCTCCTGTCCTCCTTCCTTTGCACAAAAAGGAGGGACAAGAACCAAAAATGCGGCGAGTGTAGATCGAACACGCGACCTTCAGGTCATTATGCTGACGCCCCCCCAACTGAGCTACCCCGGTCCAACGTACTGATGAGCTCTATTCTTTTAATGACGGGATCAGCAGTAGGAACAAAGCCCCCACATCGCAGCGCAGCCTGGCTGCTAATGTATCTTATATGCTACATCAATGCAGCCACTCTCAATAAAACCAAATCACTAAGGTACAAGAACATTCGTATTTTAATTTGCGTCATTTATGAGAAAACACATTTATGAATATCTAAATTGACCATAGACAGATTTTCTGCAAGTTCTTATAAATGAGTATCATATATTATATATATATATATATATATATATATATATATTAAAAGTTGGATACAAACAATGTGTGAATGATATGTGGCATCTCACATGGCATAAATTGATGACTTGGCAACTTGCAATTGGTGGATATTAGTAGAGACATATTAATCAACATTAAAATATTAATTAAATTTTATTATATGCTATTAACTTAATTACTTATTGCATAGTTTTACACTCCTAACTCTTTTTTTTTTTTTTTTTTAAGTAAGTCCTCATGCGATTAACTTGGTGTACAATAATTGATTTTTTTGTATTTTAAATTGATTCATTTTATTTTTCAATATTAAAAGAATAGAGCTAGATAAAAGAATCAAATTTTACCTTAATTTTAATTGTTACTACTTTTTTTTTTTGAAGTCTAGATTTTGAGGTAATTGTAAATAAGTAATATCATATTACCATATAACAATTTAATCACATAAAATAATTTATGAATGATATATAAGACAACATGTACAAAGATTATGTTAGATTCTATATGAATATTCATCTAGGGTTGATGTTTATATATCTTATGTAGAGTAATCTATAAGATTGTAATATAGTTTTTGCGAAATTAAGTTAAATTAAAATATAGTCTATTTAACTCCTAAAAAATATCTATCACAAATTAATTACACTGTGATGTTTTCAATAATTATGAAAAAAGGGTAAACAGTAAATCATTACCATATAAAAATAAAAGAAATTTAGAGTGATTTTAAAGAAAAATATAAAGAAAACAATAATTATGCTATTATAAAATTGTTAATCTACTTTTAAAATAATATATTTTTATTAATTAGTTATACTAATATTACTCTATTAAGACAAAAACTAACTAACATCCTTACATTGTAAGGGTATAACCCTATATATATTAAAAGTTAGATAGAATCAATATATAAGTGATACATAGGATACCATGCATAATACCACATAGGATTACTTGACTTCATAATGGTCTATGTAGGCTAAGTTAATGCAATGCTACATTAAATTAAGATTTTAATTTTTTGTATAATTTATATAGTAATTAGTAGAACTCCAACTTTAACATAATTTTTATTAAAGTAGTTAAATGAAAAGATAGTCTATTTAATTACTAAATTTGCCCACCAAAAAATGTCTCACATATTAAAGATTTTTGGAAACATAGTATGTGAATAATTATGGAACAATACAAAAGGAATTTCAAGTGATAATTTACATGGAAAAAGAAATGAAATTATTATAACTAAAAAACAATAATTATGTTGTAATAGGATTATTACTACTTTTAAAATTGACATATTTTCTATGCTATTTATACTAATAAAATTAAAATAAAAATTGACTAAAATTCTTGCATTGGATGCCACATAGGATACCCAATTTGAGTTAAGATGGGTACAGATTTATTACAATATCAATTCTACATATTAAAGTGAATACCACTTATTAATTAGTAACAAAATTTAACATTTATATAAAATATATATTTAATAAATAAATTATTTAAATGAATAAAAACAATATGAGTTGAACATTAAGAATGAAGAGTGCATATTATCACAATGGAAAAGAAATTTTAAAAAATGCTCAACTATTCGTAAATCGAGTAATCTAACATATCTTTTTTTACTATTTGGATTAATAATTATTTTTTTCATTATCAATACAATTTTAAATATGTTTGAACTACGTCCTTGCATTGCAAGGGGTATGACCCTAGTGACTATGAAAAATCCAAACCCGATTTGATTTTTCACAAAGAGTATATGGCTGTAAGCGACCCAAACCCTATTTAGAATTTCCAAAAGCTTTAAGTTTCGAAGTTTTTGACTTCTGCTCAATGGCTATGTAATATAACTGCAGATAACAGTGTTGAATAATGTTAATAGTTTTTTTACTTTGGTTAAAGTAAACTTAGGCATTCGTTGATGTACGTTCACAGCATGTGCAATACACTTGCTATTGAATAGTGCCCAACTAACTACATGCAAATACAACGAAAGGTGCTTCAGTATGCCATGAGCTATCAAACCTGGCGAGATTAAGACAAGGACAGTTAATCATAGTTGGCATTGAATCAAGGATTTTAACTTTTAACTGCCCTACAATTAGTCACTAAAAAACACGCCCATCTTTACAAATCATATGGTAGTTACACCATATGTACATTATCCATTCAATTTACAAAAAAAATTAGTGTCAAGATGACTTTAATCTCAGGAGGAAACAACAGAGACAATGAGAATTTCTTTTTGTCATGCCCAAAATCTTAGGAGGAAATAAAAGAGACAATGAGAACTTTTAGTTTTCTCGACGAATTGTGGGTTCAATTGTCCTTTCCTTGGGTGATCGATTCATTATCAGAACATGCAAAATGATCACCTATATCTCCTGAATTTTTGGACTTTAAGAGCTTCAGCATACCCTACCAAAGCATCCTTTTGAAATAACAGCAGTCGACGACGGAAGGTTTAATATTGACTCCGAGGTGAAGTCAGGTAGCCGGCCCACCTACTCCTTGTAATTCACACCTCGCACATGTAGGGGCTTCCTGGAAATATGAGGTGATTAGCCCCAAACTCGCCAATGCTTTGAGCTTTGTCACTTTTGTCCTTGAAGAAGCCATCTCCATCCAAAACAACTCTTAAGTAGGGATGGCAATGGGGCGGGTACGGAGTGGGTTGAGCCGTATCCTTACCCATATCCGTTTTTGAAAATCGTACCCATACCCGTACCCGTACCCATCGGGTATTAAAAAATAAAACTCATACCCATACCCATCGGGTTTTGCGGGTTTGCGGGTTTTATTTGGGTTCGCATAGAAAATGAAAATTAATACCCATATGAAGCCCATATCCATGTACGATATATATTTTTGTCATTATAAGATTACAAAGTTGTAATATTTTGGGAACATATTGTTTAGAAATTTGAAATCAAATACATTATTGACTAATTTTTTTGTTAGAACAGTTTGGATTAAACTTAAATCGGAAAAATATTAATCGAAAATAATTTTCTTTCTTATTATAAAAACGGGTACGGGTAGGGTATGGGTATGGGGCGGGTGAGGGGTATACCCATACCCGTACCCATATCCATACCCATTTTTCAATACCCGCCCCATACCCAAATGGGTTTTAAATGGGGCGGATTTTGCGGGTTTTAAATGGGTATGGGTTTTATTGCCATCCTTACTCTTAAGCCATCAAAAAGTCCATCTCCTGAAACACAAGCACGTAGCATCTTTATTCCACGGCCATATCGACTTGAAGGCAAGCGCTAAGTTTCAAAGACCATAAATAGTTCAGCGGTCATATATAGAAGCATATCCCAATCTCAGGAGTTAGGGGAAAATTGAACTGCCTCCGAGTTCAATTCACCACATGATAGTAGCAAAAATTGTTTAGAAGGGGAGCACTTCAACATGTCGATGGTTAATGCGGTGGAGGATGGAACTAAGGATGCCGTAGAGCTTCACCCACACTTAGTCGATCATCCTACAACAGAGAGGCATACAAAATCCAAACAGAACTCAGAAAAACGTCAAACAGACGGGAACCTACCAGAGAGTGATTTAAAAAATGCTACAACAAAAATTGGTCTAAATACATTTGCTAAATATTGGTCAGGCAAGGTCAAACCAATCAACTTATCACAAGTCAACAAGGTGAACCAAATGCATAAATTTTTCTCAGTTAACTCATTAGACCATCACTACATATACAAACATGAACCAGTGATCATTCATCAAAGATTGGCCTGGATAAACTACGTACCCCTTGACTATTTGATGACCCAATCTGAATGAGTGAATGGCATCAAAACAGGCCAGACCTACACCTTAATGAGGCAAACCAATTTCACCTGAATCCGAATTCATCCAACCTGCATTTCTCTAACCAGTACCAACCATATTCTCAGGGCAGCCTTTTATATACAAACCAGTGCAGACTTGAATTACTTGAAGGTAAGATGATCCAGCCCAAACTGGACTCGATCTGAACATTCTGTCAACTTCTTGTGACCCATTACAGCTAAAACCAAACACACCCCATTTAATTGGCCCTTCAAATGCAACTAACTCTAGTCCATATAGCACACTAAACAGTAATCTTTTATCACAATGTAGAAGTAAAGGGGTTCATATAATCATGGAAGGTATAATCCCTGGATAGAGATGAAATATGAGGACTTATTAAGTTCAGAATAGACATATAACAGCTAATTATCGGAAGCTGATCATCTAAATGTAATTGAATGACATCTACAAGCTAATAGAAACCGACAAACCGTACGCCACAAATGAGTGGCGAACTTTAGCTTATTGGAATCTCACCGGATCCCAAACTAATAGCTGCCTCACTAAGCGCATAGCCCAGATGTTCAGAAACCCACTAGCACCATTAAATATGTGTGACCCAGAAAACCAGTGTACAACATCATAGACTTTCCTACAAATGACGATAGGTAATGGTACTTACCCAATATGAAGAGGATCTCTACTTTTTATCAGGTTTGAGAAGAACTCTTCAGAGCATTTCCAAGAAGCTGGCGGAGCTTTGGCCTACAGATTATCACTTGGTGTAAGAACTGAAAAACTAGAAGGACTTCAAGAAGGCATGCTTGTATGTTGAAAAACATTTGATGCAATCCTATAGGAGTCAGGAGATGCTTTCACAAAGGCAGCATCGGCCCAAATAGTTTGCACCACCAATGTTATGGAATAGGTCTGCCCCAGTACATACCACCTCAGAGGTTAAGCCATCAGAGGTAGTAGTGATGCCCAAAATAGTCAAGTGCCTCAACTATAATCGAGTAAAACAAATTGTTTTACGAATCAAGTGGCAAAAATAAACATGATATGGAAGGCAAAAGAATTAAATACCTTCAGAGCATGTTAAAACCAATTCCTGTACTTACTTGGTCATTTGCACCCCTATTAGAAGGAATGGAAAGGCCAGGGACTAATACGCACATTTCCATGAAAGACCAAAGCCTGGTGCAACAGAAGATTTAGCTTAATTAGAAAAGAAGCCTGTGCAAGTTGTATTCACATACAAACACATGATTTATACATCTGTTTAACAAACTAGACCTGCTAACGCATTCCAGTAGACCAAATCCTTGACTGGTATTTTTTCAAATGCCAAACTTCGAAAATTAAGTTGTTAGTATTCTCACTTGAGAACTTATTAATAGTTAAGTCATTAGCCATTCCAGTAGAAATCAAACTAGAACAGTCTACAGCAGATCCAGGAAAACAAATACTTCATCTCCTTAACAGCAACAAAGAAAGCCAGTGTGGGTGGCCGCCTTAATGGGGCCCAAGGACATCTAGAGGTAGCTAGCTGTACCCCTCCAAGCATATACCCCGCTTCCCAGGGATCCACAAAAAATGTTTACAGAAATTTGTTTTTGTTAGACAAATAGGACTGACCTGGATGCAGAAATAACTGTCGGGAATAGTCCACGTATGTAGTGATGAGTGGCGGCTACCAGAGTCACCTTAGGAGTGTCCACGTCCTAAACCCGAAAGCCTAGCAATGGTGGTAGGCAGCCGTGAGGGGAGGGGAGGGGAGGAGAGTGTGAGAGATTTTTTTGAGTCTTATGCTTGTGTCGCTGGTGGCTGACCCCCAAAACTCCCTTTTATAGGTTAGGGAGTAGCTAGGATTATTGCCCTAGGCAACACTAAGTGGCCGTCGGCCTAACTAAATAGGCCCAGTTAACAGTTCCCATTCGGCCAAGAAGGCCGCAAACACATGCTCTCCCCAAATCACAACTTCTCACGCTTCATACTGGGAATAAGACGTGTGACCGAAAAGTAACAAGTAGTGCTATATTAAGTTACCATCTAACTAACATAACATTTTCATGAAGTACACTACCCCAAGTCATCCTAAACATCACCAGTCGCATTTCCAATCCCTTGTGCCATGATATATCATATGATTATATACTCAGTATAATCGCCGGACTGATATTGGTGATGACGGATAGACTTTTCCTTAAACACTCATGACATTGTATCTTAGCTTAATTGCTTTCCTAATATATTCTCACTTAACCGTATATATCGTGGTTCTTGAGAAACATATTAAAGTAGCAACATCAAGCCTTGACTTCATACTATAGCTTTAAGTTAAAAGGGTCATCGTCCATAGGGTCACACAGTGACAAGAGATAGGAGGTTAATTGTCACTCCGTATATGGTCGTCTTTTAAGTACACGCAGTATGAGATGTGTGTCATGTTATGGCTCCCACTTACTTGGGATCGTCACTCTATATTCCATGCGAATCGCCAGTCTAGATTTTTACCTAAAAAATCTAACATGAGCCATTAGATTAACGTACTAAATACTAATCTTGACACTCAAGATTCAATTTTTAAGACTTTAATATGAAATCATGTCTCATATTCGACCTCGCTCGAGTCTCATCTTAGACTTACTAAGGCAACTATTTTTCATTCATACACTTTCAGTATGAGTAATTAATATTGCACACCTAATGCTGATATGATTCTGTCTCATCCTACCCGCTACTCAAGTGTTAGGGTAATTGCTTGTATGACTAGGCCAATTAGAAGCCTGTGACATTTCAACATGTCTAACAAATAAAGCACAAAGCATTTAGAAAGAGAACATTCAATCTTTATTTCATAATGCTCATTACAAGACGAACGTATCTGTCATACATAACAATATTCTATCCAAAAACTAAATTCTACGAAGTCCCAGGCTCAACGAATGTGCTTTAAAAGCATCTCTAGGAATTGGTTTAGCTAATGGATCGGTGATCATCTTGTTAGTGTGTATATACTTGATGGCAACCTCCTTTGTCTTTATGGTGTCTTGCACGAAGTGATAATGTCTCTTGATGTGCTTGGTCTTCTGATGAAACTTCGGATCTTTAGCTAACTGAATGACGGCTGTGCTGTCACATAACATCTCTACAGGATCATGAACTCTAGGAGTGAGGTTAAGATCCTGGAGGAAACTCCTAAGCCACATTGTCTCCTGCGTGGCTAGGCTATATGCGACATACTCTGCCTCCATGGTTGACAGAGCTATGCAGTCTTGCTTCTTACTACACCATGATATGGCTTCCCCACCCAGGGTGAACACATATCCTAGGGTTGACCTGAACTCATCCGCGTCACCACCCCAATCGGCATCTGAATATCCTCTTAACTTAAGGTCCCCACCTTAATAAGTCGGTTGTACCACGAAGGTAGCGCATGATTGTTTTGATGGCTTGCCAATGAGCTTGTCCTGGGTTGCTTTGGTAACAACTTACCAGACCAACCGCAAAGCAAATGTCCGATCGTGTACATAACATGGCGTACATTAAGCTTTCTATGGCACTGGCGTAAGGGACATTGCTCATGGCATCCTTTTCTTTGTCTGTTTTTGGGCATTGATCGAGGTTCAATGTTAAACCCTTCTCAACTGGAGTGTCTATAGGTTTGGAATAATGTATATAGAATCGTTCTAAGACTTTCTTGATATATGCCTCCTGGCTCACACCTAAAAGTTTCTTAGGATGATTCCCTATTATTTTCACGGCTATGATATACCTGGCTTCACCCATGTCCTTCATCTCAAAGATGGAGGACAACCACTTCTTAGTGGCTTCGATAACTTCTAAGTTGTTCCCAGCCTGTAGTATGTCATCAACGTATAGGATAAGGAACATAATCCCCTCGGTTGACCTTTTGACATACATACAGTGGTCCTCCGAAACTATGGATAAGCTAAATAAAGTTATAGCTTCATGCGAATCTTAAGCATCAAGACCTGAAAGGCTGCTTAAGACCACATATGGACCTTTTAAGACAACATACCTTGTCCTCTTGTCCCTTTGATACAAAACTAATGGGTTGGTCCATATAGATCTCTTCCTTAAGGCTACCATTAAAGAAAGCAGTCTTTACGTCTATTTGAAACAACTCTAAGTCCAAATGGGCAACCATGGCTAGGAGTAGGTGAATAAAGGCAAATTTCACCATATGAGAAAATGTCTCTTCATAGTCTACACCCTCAATTTGTATAAACCTTTTTACCACTAAATGGGCTTTGAACTTATCGATTGAACCATCTTCCTAGTGTTTTATCTTGAAAACCCACTTGTTTTCAATAGACTTACGCTGGGGTGGAAGATCAACAAGTTTCCAAACTTTGTTTCTCGTCATCAAGTCCATCTCATCCCTCATGGCATCAATCCGCTCTTCGTGGTTTGGTGAGTCAATTGCCTCTTAATAAGAGATAGTCTCCTTAATTTCTAAAGGAGTGCATAGGAATATTTCTTCTTTGATTTGGAAATATCATCGAGGAATTCTTCTACGCTCACTCCTTCAGAGCCGGGGGCCTTCATTATTTGTCTGCCTGGCTGAGGCATCCCTCCCCCTTTATCTAAGAGGTGTGGGACCCCAAGCATGTGGAGAGTTACTCCCACTATCCCTTTAGAGCGTGGGATCCCGAACATGTGGACTAACTACATGTTTCGGGAACTAGAGATTGAGGATGGACCTCACTTACAGGTTGATTTTCCTCATGTATAGGAGATTGAGGACGAATCTCATTCTCGTGGGTAGACAATTCTTAACAATTTCCTTCGGATAGGGGAAGCATACCATCTTCGGTGACTTGGTTAGAGTTCAAATTCTCCCCTTCACCGAATGATGGTTGGATGTGTTGTTGTAACTCAAACAGTTCGACATCCTTCTTGACCTCACTAATGGTCGGGAACTCATCCTCGAGAAAATTGACATTGCGGAAATCTATTTCTGTCATGCCATCATTTGGGTGTTCCCTGTACATCACATATCCTTTAGATTGTGCAGGATACCTAATGAACACCATTCTAGTGGCTCCTGGATCAAGTTTTCCATGTTTGTAGGTTGGGTTATGCATATAGCCGTCTGAGCTCTATGGGCGTAAATGGTCCAAGGATGACTTCTTACCAAATCATAACTCATATGGTGTGGCAGGCACACTCTTGCTCGGCACACGGTTAAGGATGTAGGCTGCCGTAAGTAGCGCAGTCCCCCTAAAACTGATTGGGAGATTAGCATGTGTCATCATTGACCTGACCATGTCAAGCAATGTACGATTCCTGCATTGCGCAACACCATTCTGTTGTGGGGTGCACAGAATCATTAGCTGTCTTTGTATACTTTTTCCTCACAGAACTCCTTGAACATATAAGAGAGGTATTCACAACCTCGATCAGTTTGAAGGATGCTAACCCTACATTCCAATTAAGTCTCTACTTCTGCTACGAAGCATTTAAACATATCGAGTGCCTCGTAGCGATGAGATACTAGATACAGATACTCATATCGTGAATAATTGTCTATGAGAGCAATGAAATAGATAGCCCCATGTCATTCTTTAACGTTCATGGGTCCGCATATGTTTGAGTGGATTAATTCTAAGGGACTAAATGCTTTCGAGGCCTTACCAAAAGGCTTCATTGTTGCCTTTCTAGCTAAACATAATTCACACCTAGGTAACTTAACCCTAGTGAGTCGATCTAAAAGACCTTCTTTAGCTAGTCCATTTATCCTATCTTAGCCACATGGCCAAGTATAGCATGTCACTTAACAAATTCAGAATTGGAGTCAAAGTATGAAACATAAGTAGATGATATATTGTTATAGTTATCATCTAAATCCAAAACAACGAAATCTCCTTTTAAAGCTGCTTGGCCAAACAAATTGCCATTGTAGAACAAATCTAAACCATCTGGATGAAAACCAAAAGTAAAACCTAATCTTACTAAAGAAACATAAGAAACTAAGGAGTATCGCACCTCAAGTGCATAGAGGACGTCATGAAGAAGCAGCTTATTTTCTCCACGGAGTTTGAGCTGGTATGTTCTTACTCCAAGGACATCTTCTTCACTGCCATTCTCGAATACGACAATCTGTGAACCCATCAGGTAGTGATGGAACTCCATGAATCCAGCCCTGTCCTGAACTATGTGCTTTGTGGCCCCCGTGTCTACAATCCATTGAGGAAGAGAGTTAGCAATGAATGCATGGAAACAAACATATAAGTTAGGAGTTTTAGTGGAAGAAGGTACCTTGTTTGGCTTAGGACCATCTTGAGCGAAATGACTCTTCTTTCCACAGTTATAGCACTTCACACGTACCATATCCTTACCTCCGTTGCCCTTAGCCTTATGCTTCTTGACAGTACCACCATTGGAGCGAGAAATCTGAGGGGGGACGGGGGCCTTCTTAGGTTTCTTACCACGGTAAGGTTTCCTACCCTTGGGCATTGATCCTTTGGCAAGGAATGCCACACTAGGAGGCGCATGTAATTTTAATGCTCTTCCTCTATTTCGAGGTATTTGGAGATTGCCTCGAAGGTCTTGATGTGCTCACTGTGTGTCATGAATACTTTAAAACTCTTCCAATCTTTATTATCATTGGGAAGAGCTCTAAGCACATTTAGGATCTATTCTTCCTCAGAAACCTCTTACCCTATAGCTTTAAGGTCTCGAACCATAGTACTCATAGTTCAAAGGTGTTTGAAGATACTACGACTGGAGTCAATAGTATACTGCATCCATTTCAGCTGCAAGGTACGCAACCTTATAGCAGATGTCTGCCCGAACCTAACCTTGAGCTATGTCCACATATCTTAGCAGTGGGGAAGTGTTCAAACTCACCCAGGAGATCGTCCTGCATACAAGACAGCATAGTGTAGCGTGCAAAATGATCGCATTTGAACCATGCTTGGTATACCTTTAGGTTTTCTTTGCACTGCTCAGTTGCAATAATATCCCTACCTTGTTCATCCTTTTCAGCCAGAGTAATCATAGAGGAGGTCAAGAGATCCAGCATTTCATCATTATTTAATAGAACTGGACTTTCAGATACCATACGTCATAGTTTCAACCATCCAGTTTATCATCATATTGTATACAACCTATCATGTTTCTAGCTGCCATATCTGAAACTATATACTTATTTGTTAGACATATTGTTTTAATAACTAAATTATTAAGAAGACCCCATCATTCATAATATACGTTCGAAAATTTCGCTGAGCTCATAATCATCATGTATAGGTACGAACTTTGGAGCTTCTTTAATTTAATTATTACCTTAACTTCATAGAATTTCCTTAAAAAGTTTTGTTAAACTAATTGACATTTTAATCTAGTGACTATCATAAAGATATTCACTTTTAATCAGGTAAATATATTTATATGATTTTTGTGAAACCAATTCATGTAGCATAACTTCATTTTGTTTTAATATATATAACACAAAGTTATATAATCAACTTCAAAATATTATACTATTAACAATAATGATATGAGAGTAACAGCAAAAAATATAACTCATAACAAAAATAATGACCACTTTCAACATATAAAACAAATTTATATGATCATTGGAGTAGATATTCGATATTCCAAATCGAAACAGAAACAAAATCGGCCCAAATAAAATGGCCCAAGTTAAAAATAAACATTTTTTGGGCCAAAACAAAAACGGCCCATAATGACCAAAAACTGGGACCCCTTTTCTTTTAAAGCAGCCCAAACCGAAATAAAAAAATTGGGCCTAAACAGAAGCAGATAACAATTGAAAACTGACCATCGACCCACAAAAATACAACCGGGACCCTTTCTTTCCTTTTACTTTTTCCTTTTATTCAAAACCGGCCCAAATTAAGGCCCTTCAATAAGTGAGTAACTTACTTACTAGACTCATTCAGTCACTCACTAACCCTAAAACACTCTACTCTCTCTCTTCCTTCAAATCTCTCTCTCTGATCTTCCTCCTCCTCTCGACCCGAAAGCGAATCCTCTCAATTTTTCGACGCCATGGCCGGAGAAATGGAGCACTGAGCTCTTTTCTCAGCCTCTTGACGCCACCACCATGGCAGCCACTGCTGCCGCTTTGGTTCCCGAAAAGCACCTAAATGATGTAAAACCATCGCCCCCCTTCGCCTTCGATCTAAGCCAACCTTTTGAGAACAAATGCTACCACCACGTAGATCGGCTAAAACCGAGTCTGGTGAAGTGGTCCACGCAGCCAATGTGCCACTGAGGCGGCGGCGCGTGGACACATGCACCGCCCATGATGGTGTTTTTTACAAATTTCTCTCTTAGGTTGTGTAGATCGGCATGCAAAAGAGTGGTTGGAGGAAGAAGGACAAACTGAGCATTCGTCGGTGGCGCGTATATCACACGCGCCACCCTTCCCCCGGTGGTTCTGATGGGTAAGTTCTAGATTTGAGCCTCTTCTACCCCTTTTTTATAACTTCGGTCGAGGTGGATGTTTCGAAAATCGCTGAGGATTGAGGCACTGGCGGCGAAGTTTAGGGTTAGGGTTTCGAGTCTAGGGTCTTAATGTTAGAGAGATTAGGGTTTCGAGTCTGGGCTTTGTAGCCTCTTAATGGTTTCGAATTAAAACATGCTTGCATCTTAAATCACATAATCAGTTTTATTCATGGGTTATCAATTGTAAAAATTGGTTTTTTGATGATAGATAACGAACTGAGTATGCTAATTATACAAAGCACAGGCATCCATGAATTTGATTCATCTTAGTTTATTTAAACAGTCGCAAAGTATGTCAAGAGTTCATGGGATTAGGGTTAGGGCTTTCAGATCTGGCTTTTAATTAAACAGCCGCATACTAATCCTATATTTATGAATTTGACTTATCATAATTGCACTAAGAATCATGATTTTGATGCATAATAACAATTGTCAATTAATTATCATGTTTTTCACATATTAATGTGGGCAGATTAATATATAATCCTATAAAAACGCATAAAGAATCCAGAAGCATGCCTTTTTGATTGCACAATTATAAAAATTAAACTAATCATATAGTCACATTCAAAGAATCCAGCATGCTTATTACTCAGATATTTTAAACACTTAAAATGGGACTAATCCAATCAGTCAGGCTCTGATACCACTGTTAGATAAATAGAACTGACATGGATGCGAAAATAACTGTCGGGAGTAGTCCACTCATGTAGTGATGAGTGACGGCTACCAGAGTTGCCTTAGGAGTGCCCATGTCCTAAACTCGAAAGCCTAGCAATGATGGTAGGCAGCCGTGAGGGGAGGGGAGGAGAGTGTGAGAGATTTTTTTGAGTCTTATGCTTGTGTCGCTTGTGGCTGACCCCCAAAACCCTCTTTAATAGGTTATGGAGGCAGCTATGGTTATTGCCCTAGGCAACATTAAGTAGCCGTCGGGCCTAACTAAATAGGCCCGGTTAATAGTTTTGATGGGTAACCTTTAGTAAGGAGCAACGCATGTCATTTCCTTACGTCGTCTTGGATATTCAAATCCTTATGCTAATGAAAAAACTTGGATGATCAGTATGGAGTCTATGTACATACATTACAGGTAATGGCATGCGAATAAGGTTGCCCATGAGTTTTTTATCTGATAAGGTCCTAGATAGTATTCTAAACTGACCCTTAGAGGATATGTATTTGCATATTAGTTCTAATATAATTTGAGATCCCTTTTTCTATCAAAAAAGAAAAAGTTTCAATTTAAATTTCAATTTCAGTTTCATATATCAAAAATGAAATTCTAGCATATCACAAATATACATAGGGTATTTAGTAACAATAGCTTTTTCGGGAAAAAGATCTATTTGGGGGTGTTTTAGTTGTTTTGACTAAGTCAAAAAGTTAAATAGATGTTTAGTAAATAGTTGTTTCAAATAACTGTTTGGTCTCAAACAACTCTTTTTGAAAACGTTGTTTCAATTCACAAGAGTTTTTTTGTAGAAATGATGCATTTACTCAAGAGCTTCAAAAACTACACTACATGCCACTAAATTATATTTATATAATATTGTTTTTATGATTCAAACCTAGTTAGATCTTGAGGATTAATAAGAATAGTGGTCTTTTCTTTATTTTTTGTGAGGACAAAAACAAACCATTGAAGTTGTATTATCTCTTTTATTGTTTGAATTTTTTTAGCCAAGTAATGTACTTTTTGGTATAGATTTTCTAATTCTGTTAGCACATTATATTAAGTTTATTTAGTTCTCTCACTACGCACCTTTATGAATGTTTGATATTTATACTTTAGATTATTTAAACCCCCTAAAGATTACGTAAACAATGAGCTTTGGATTGATGCAAAATAGCAATATTTGATACTATATTCTATATGAATTGAATCCAATAAAGGTTGTTTTTTTGGGATCATAAATGAAGTTAATTTATACATATGACATAAATTTAGTTCTTTTTAAAGGAAAATAAAATGACCAATAAATAAAAATATGTTTTATTAAAAAGTAATTTAAAGAAAAGGATATAAATGAAATTTCCTAAATATCTTTCTGAGAAACAACTAATTTTACCAAACGACTTTTCTACAAACAACCAACTTGAACAGCTAATATAAACATCTAGGTCAAACAACTAACAAATAATACAAATAACTACCAACTAACAACTGTTTGCCAAACAGGGCCACAAACAAAGTTTCAATTTCATATACAAAATTTCAATTGTAATTTCAATTTCAACTCCAATATAATTAATATATAGTGAAAGTATCAATTTCATGCGCACAATTTCAATTTTACTTTCACATATGTGTCTAATGAAGTTTCAATATCAATTTCACATGTACAATTGAATCACCAAAGTATAAACAAAACTGGCTAATTGGAATCACTAATTGTAATACAAGCAATTGGGAGATAATAGTTATTATTTGTATATCTTGAATTGCCCAAATTGAAATGAAAAATTTGTATTTTGAATCCATTGAGATTTGGTGTAATTATTTTAGGAGCCCAAAATTTTCGAAAATGGTTTTGGATTTGGGAATGTTTGGGCGCAATAATTTCTAGGCCCAATTCCGATGTAAAGGTTATGTTTCCAGGCCAAATGCTGATCTGTCACCCTGTGGTTCCCGTTTACCCTTGAAAAAAGATTTTTGAGCTGTTGGACAACGACAGGAGTTTGTGGGCTTTGAGGAATATGAGAAAAAGTAAAGGTCATTGAAGTGGGTGGATTAACTCCCGATCCACCATATCCATTTCCCAGGACTTCTCTCTCTATCTCCCATGAACTTCTCTCTCATCCATCCCTGTTCTCTCTTCTCTATTCCCGTTTTCTCTCCTCTAAAAGTCTTTTGCACAACCACCCTTTCTCCCAGAAGAGCATGTACTAGTTCTACAACTCTCTACTCCAATCACTGTCTCTCTTTGCTTGAATCTCATGGACGTTGTGCTCATCTCACATAGGCCAAAAAAAGGCCAAGCCCACAAATCTTTGAAATCGGGGCCCACATTTGTGACAGCTTGCATTGTAAGGCCACATTAATTGAATTCGCTGTGCGGAGATTCTTTGGGAGTCATGAAGTCCCCACGAAAATGCGCTGCAAATCCCCACAAAAACTAATGTCCTCAATGTAAATAGAAGGTAACTTTCTGATTTTTTAATTGATTTATTTGTATTCAAACTAGGTTTTTGAGGGGTATAGTTGGTAAGTTAAATAATAAGATATTAGGATTTTGGGGGGTACAGTAGGTAAATTATTTAATTAATCGAAATTAGAGATGCAATGCTAAAAATTATTAGTCATATTAGAAGTACTTAATTCGGATTTGGGTTTTCCATTTTGTGTAAGGTAATTTTAATTGATTGTATTCTGAGCTAAGGTGTTCAGAAGGTGTAATTTAAACAACATTGTTTGTTTGTTGTTGCTAATCCTATGTTTACATTATAAATAAATATATATTGATTTCTATTTATAGATTGAAAGGATTATAGTATTGGTGGTATTTCATGAAGGGAATAGGGTTGACATAGAGATGGATTTGGACATGTATCAAATGTTATACCTATATAGGAATGCAAAGGCTAAGCTCAGGGAAAATGGGTTTGAAGTGCCTGAAAACGCTGAGTTTATGTTTAGTCCTCCCCCAATTGGTTGTAGAAGGAAGTTATCCTTAAGTTTTGATGCGGAGTTATTGAATTTGTTGAATTTATGGGAGTGTGCTTTGGGTGACATTCCTATATACATGTTAGGCATAAACATCCCTTCCCCCATACTACTTATATGAACAGCAACTTCAAAATGTGCAACCAAACAATGGCTTGAATGAGTCAGTTAACAATGAAAACCCTCCCGATGATGATGTTACTGAGGATGACACAGAATCTGAGGTTCATCATCTAAGGGAAGAGGAGTTTATGGGTTTCGTTGCTAAGAGAAATGTAAAGGTTAAGGAATGGTTCGACAACCTTATTATCACCCCACAGAGCCAACAAATTTGTAGTCCACATAGCCAATGTACTCCTAGTCCACATGGGCAGCCCATTAGTAGTTCATAAAGTTAGCCCAATAACTCTCAACCTAGTCCTATAGGGCAGATGTTCAAATCACCAAGGAAGAGATCTTCACCTATACAGGCTTCTCACACTTCCTCACCTAAAGCCGTAACCTCTGAACCCCAGACATCGACAGCCCCTCAACCAAAGTCACCATTTAGGATTAGAAGTTTGCCCAACTCTGGAAACACATCTTTACCCATTCAAGCATCTACTTCAACATTGTCAGTGGACTTATTTGGCCTCTTTTCTCCCTCTAACCCGATACCACCTAAACCAAAACCTTCTGAAGACCCTTCTTTGGATGATATTGACTTAGGTTTAGGGGGGCTGCATTCTTATGATTTCAGGAGCTTGATTCAGCTATGTGAAGCAGCTGAATATGAGGATAGCAATGGTTGTGAGGAAGGTGATAAGGAAGAAAATGAAGTAGACGATAGTGGAGAGGATTCATCTGAGAAAAGTGACTTTAATAAAATAGGTAAGGAAGATGATGAAGAAGATGATGTTGTATCTTTGACTGATTCAGATGAGATGAGTGGGCAAGAGACAGATAGTTATGAAAATGGTATGGAAAATGCAGATCTAGGGGATGAGATACCTAGTTTGATTCACACATGCGGGCATGATGATAATGGGAATCCAATAGAAAATCTTTGGACTCAGATTTACCTCAATGGTAACATGTGGGCAATGAACTCTAATGGGACCATTTGAATATGTGTTGGAGGTACATTTGCTGATAAAGACCGCTAGCAAGGTTATTAGAGATTATGCAATTCAAGAAGGTATTTCCTTACAAAGAACAGCGAATGATAGGTTCATACACATAGCGACTTGTAAGGGAGAGTCATGTACATGGATGGTTCATTGTTCTAGATTAGGGGATGGAGTCATATAGAAGGTGAAGTCCATTATAGGTGTTCACCAAAACTATCCAAGATTGAGTGTGAACAAGATGGCTACCCATCCATGGATTGTAGAGCAGTTGTTGATTGATGACAAGGCCAACTATGCCCTGAAAATTGTGAGTATGCAGAAACTTGTTATGGGAAGGCAAGTGTTATCAGTTCCCAGCCACATATGCACTAGAGTACTGAGGCTGTTAAGATCATGGGTTAATGGGAAGCATGAATAGTCATATGCAAGGCTTCCAAAGTACATTGAGGAGATAAAGGAAAGAAACCCAAGGACAATAGCTCCTTGCATAGCTCAATGCCCTGAAGATACCCCCTGTTAGAATGTATAAGGTTTTGATGATAACAAATCCAAGTGTTGTAGTAGTTGTTGTTGTTCCAAATAGGCTTTACCAACAGGGCCTTACTGCTGTTTTTCAATATATTAAAACTGCTTGACTAATGGTTTATCAAGAACAGGTACTCAAGTCAGCGATGTAAGAACAACCATAAGGAACAGGCTCTGTAAGGTGTTTGAAACATATCCTGTGAAGTGTTTGAAGCATAGGATATAAGTGCAGCCGTGAGGAACAGGTTCTGTGAAGTGTTTGCAGCAGATTCGTCTCTCTACAAGATGACTAGTGGTTACAACAAGATGTCTTGATTTAATTTGGTTTTATATTTTTAGACTCTTGTTAATATGCCAATCAGAAACTCTTAACTTACCACTTACTTGAAACGGTTTTGTTTTCTTTTGGTAAATATTTCGGATCACCCTTTAGAACAATCCTGAAAACAGGGTGATCAGGGTGTTCCCAGAATAAGCTGCGAAAAACTGTTTTGCACGATTTTTATCTTTTGGATTTTGAGCAGCTTCTTCAAGGATTTGCAAGAAAGATTTTTTATGGAGTATCTTACCCCTTATCCTAAAAACGGTTATTAAAATCTAAGAGGATTTGCAAAATCTTTTTTGAATAAAAAGAATATCCAATTTTTGGCAAGTGGATAAGGTTGTTGAGAAAAACATGGGCTAGTTGTTGAGAATCACCGCCTTATGCACACGGTTTATGAAGTGTTTCCAGCTCATGTTTCCTCATCCCTTGTAGCTAAAGAATTTTATATTCTTTAGGGATTTTAGTTTCCAAAAATTTGAGGAATTGTTTTTCAAAGCACTATATAAAGTCGCTTCTTAGAACGATAGAAGCATCGGTTTTCAAAAAGAAAAATTTAGTGTTCATGAGCTTAAAAGTTTGAAAAGAAAATCGTGCCTAGTGAGTGAGTTATTTGAGCTTTCAAAGTTGGCATACTAGGACTTCATTGTACCCTATATTAGCTTAGTTGAGAAGCATTGTAATAGGGTGTTTTTCTTTATACTCTTTTTTCACAAAAGTGAGTAGAGTGTGTGTCCAAATCAAGGGGATTTTGGACGTGGGGTAACCTGTCTTAGGGAAGACGGTTACGTGTGTTACAAGTTGTAACAAGGTGTGTTACTATTGTAACGTGTTTAGCCCGTTTAGTGAAGTGTTTAAATCCTACACGAGGTAGGTTGTGGTTTTTAACCTCAGTTGGGCTAGAGGTGTTTTCCACGTAAAAATCCTGTGTCCATTATTTTCGCATTCAATTTTGTTGGATTTTCGCTTCTGCTTATCTCAGGAACAACCTGTGCGAACAGGGTCTCAGACTGTTTGCCAGCAACTTGCGAAAATCGGACACCACAATTCACCCCCCTCTTGTGGTTGTGTACTCTCTAAATCAACAAGTGGTATCAGAGCAGGTTCTCCTTTGAAAGGCTAACACCTTGAGAGATCCTTGAAGATGAGTACCCCACAAGGCATGCTTGAAGGTCAATCCATAACTCGACCACCATACTTCAATGGCCAACACTATGGTTGGTGGAAGAATAGGATGGAAAACTACATCCAAGCCGAGGACTATGAGTTGTGGATGCTCATCAAGAATGGACCACTCATCCCAAAGAAAATAACTGAAGATGGAAAGTCAATCCCCAAGGAGCCTAAAGAATTCAATACTGAAGATTACAAAATGATGGAGAAGAATGCCAAAGCCAAGAAACTTCTATATTTTGGCCTAGGCCTGATGAATATACTCGCATATCTGAATGTGAGTCGGTCAAAGAAATCTGGGATGCTTTGCAAGTAGCTCATGAAGGCACCAATCAAGTAAAGCAATCCCGGATTAAATTGCTTATGAGAAAATATGAGCTGTTTGAGATGGGTGATCGTGAAAGTGTGATGGACATGTACACTCGCTTCACTCACATAACGAATGAGCTAAAATCCTTGGGAAAATCCTTCACCACCGAAGAATTGGTGAGGAAGATCCTAAGAATTTTACCTCATTCTTGGGAAGCGAAAGTAAAGGCCATCCAAGAAGCTAAAGACATGAACAAGATCACCATAGATGAGCTGATTGGCAACCTCCAAGCGTATGAACTTAGGAAAAATTCTCAACAGAAAGATGAGACAAAGAGAGATTGAGGTCTTGCACTAAAGGCCTTAGAAGATGATTCTGATTCTGATGAGGAGGAGATTGCCATGATCACTCAAAAGTTCAAGAAGTTCTTCAAGAAAGTCAAAGAAAATAGCAAAAGGAAGGACTTCAGCAAGGCCAGAAACACCTCTCGGGAATAGTTCTCCGGGTGTTTCAAGTGTGGCAAACTGGACCACATTGTGAGAAACTGCCCAGTGCACAAGGAAGAACAAGAACCCGAACACCCTAGAAAACAGGGGAGGAAACAGGGTGTAAGCAGCTCAGCGAAAAGGTTCTCAAAAGCTATGCTCGCAGCCTGGGGAGACTCAAGCGAGGATGAGAAATGGTCTGAAGCTGGGGAAGCTGATGTAGCACTCCTGGCAAGAAGTGACACTGATTCAGATGATGGATCAACAGACAGTCTGATTCAACTCAAGAACAAGGTACGGGGTCTAAATAAATCAACTCTTGAGGAATTAGTGTACACTATAATGGATATATGTGCTGAATTAAAAAGGGATGTTCGAGATCTAGAACTTGAAAATGAAACCCTTAAATTAGAAAAACTTGAAGTTGACAAAGAAACTCTTGCCTTGCATGAAAACATCAATGTGCTTAAAGAAACTCTACTCATGAAAGAAGAGACTTGTTCCACTAAATTGACTGAGCTAGAAAAAGAATCCCTTGACTTAAAAGGTAAGGTCGAGTCCTTGCTTATAGAAAATAAAAACTTGCTTGAGAAAATGAAACAAATGGAATCAGACCTTGCCACAAACAAGCTCTGGAACAGGTCCTCACAAGCACTTGAATGGTTAAACACCCATCATAGTCGAAATAGAAGAGGACTAGGTTTTGTGCCTAAGATGACCTACCCAGTGAATAGAAAATATGTAGGATTATCTGAGAATATTGTATGTTATCACTGTGGTAAAACGGGTCATTACCGTTATACTTGTCCCTCAAGAAAGTATGCCATTAAAAGGAACTCAGTGTATGTAAAACAAATATGGGTTAGGAAAGATGAGATTTGTACCTCTAAAGGAATGGGACCCAAGTGGATCAGGGTTCCCAAAACTAACCCTTGATTTGTTTTGCAGGCTGAAGTGAGAGAGAACAACCCAACAAACAACCCAGCAAATAGTGCAGGAAACAGTGTAGGGAACAAGCAGCTGTGGTATGTTGACAGTGGGTGTTCGAGGCATATGACTGGTGAAAGATCCAATTTTCTCTCACTTACAGCTTCAGAAGGTGGGAGTGTGGCATTTGGAAACGGCAAATCCGAGACAATTGTCGGCATAGGTAAGATAAGTGAGTCACTCTCCCATTCAATTGACAATGTTTATTTTGTGGATGGATTAAAACACAACTTGCTAAGTGTGTCCCAACTGTGCGACAAAGACAACCTAGTGGTGTTCTCACCAACACGTTGCTTGGTTGTGAATATGAACACAGGAGATGTTGTGTTGAGGGGGAAGCGACACAAGAATGTTTATAAAGTGTGTATCTCCACTCTTCCCTAAAATAATTTAACTTGTTTGAGTGCCCTAAATGATAATGTTATGCTTTGGCACAAAAGGCTAGGTCATGCAAGCCACTCACTTTTGAACAAACTTGTAACCAAAGACTTAGTCGTAGGCTTACCTTCCATCAAATTCAATGATGACAAGGAATGCGATGCATGTGCCAAAGGCAAACAAGTCAAAAATTCATTTAAATCTAAAAAATGTGTAAGCACTACTCGACCTCTTGAATTGATACATATGGATCTATGTGGTCCAATGAGGATCATGAGCCGAGGTGGCAAGAGGTATGTACTTGTGATAGTGGATGACTACTCTCGTTTCACTTGGACTTTATTTTTTGGCTTCTAAAGATGAAACCTTTGAAAAATTTCTTGCTTTCATTAAAAAGATTGAAAAGAGAGTAGGACATTCCTTAGTATGCTGAAGGTCTGACCATGGGACAGAATTTGAAAATTTAAGCTTCACTGATTATTGTAATGAGCATGGTGTTGATCATAATTTTTCAGCTCCAAGAACACCCCAACAGAACGGGGTGGTAGAACGCAAAAATCGCACTCTAGAAGACATGACTAGAACAATGCTTGTTGCTAGTGGTCTTCCTAGAAACTTCTGGGCTGAAGCTTTGAACACATCATGTTACATTGTAAATAGATGCATGATTAGACCTATTCTTAACAAAACTCCTTATGAACTTTTCAAGGGAAGAAAACCTAATATTATGCATTTGAGAGTTTTTGGTTGTAAATGTTATGTGCATAATAATGGAAAAGATGCCTTAGGGAAATTCGATCCAAGGAGTGATGAAGCAATATTCCTTGGTTACTCCTCGCATAGTAAGGCATACAAAGTGTTTAATAAGAGAACCTTATGTGTTGAGGAAAGTGTGCATGTGCTTTTTGATGAAACTAACTCTCTAAGAGAGAATGATGCACAGGAAGAAGACTTCGAACTAGGTCTTGTTAGAAAAGACGTGCTGCTTCAAGGTGAACAAGGTAAGGATCAATCGGAGGGAGCAAAATCTGAGGCTGTTCTTCAGAAAGGTAAGCAAGGTGTGAACCAAACAGGGAGAAACAGGGTGGAACCCTGTTCGGAACAACACCAGCCGAATCCTTCAGGGATAAATCCAGGAACAAGCTCCCAAACAGGCTCGAGAACAGGTTCTGAACCTATTTCATCGAGTATTCCAGCTAGGATGGAGAGCGAGTCTGTGAACCCACTTTCACCACCATCATGGAAATACCAAAGTTCACATCCTCTTGATCAAATTTTGTCTGATATTAATGCAGGAGTTCAAACTAGATCTAGACTCAAAAATTTCTGTGCTTTCTATGCTTTTCTCTCAAAAATTGAGCCTAAGAATATTAATGAAGCCCTTGCAGATTCAGATTGGGTCACAGCCATGCAAGAAGAACTCCATCAGTTCGAAAGGAACAAGGTATGGCACCTTGTGCCACGGCCAGAGGATAGAACAATCATTGGAACCAAGTGGGTGTTCCGTAACAAGCTGGATGAGTGCGGAACAGTCACTAGAAACAAGGCCCGGCTGGTGGTTCAAGGCTACAACCAAGAAGAGGGAATTGATTATGAAGAAACCTTTGCACCTATTGCAAGGATGGAGGCTATTCGAATCTTGATAGCATTTGCAGCCCATATGGAGATCAAGTTGTATCAAATGGATGTCAAAAGTGCATTTTTAAATGGGTACCTCAAAGAAGAAGTGTATGTCAAACAACCCCCCGGTTTTGAAAGTGATGAATTTCCTAACCATGTTTTCAAACTTGACAAAGCACTTTATGGTTTGAAACAAGCCCCTAGAGCTTGGTATGAGCGGTTGTCAAGTTTTTTATTGGAAAATGACTTTACAAGAGGCAAGGTAGACAATACCTTGTTTCTAAAATCTAAGGGGGAACATTTGTTAATTGTCCAAGTATATGTCGATGACATCATATTTGGTGCAACTCATCATGATTTGTGCAATGAATTTTCAAAAATGATTAGGAGTGAGTTTGAAATGAGCATGATGGGTGAGCTTAATTTCTTTCTAGGCTTGCAAATCAAGCAAACTTCAAACGGCACCATGATCCATCAACAAAAGTATATCAAAGAGTTACTTAAGCATTTTAAGATGGAGTCGGCCAAGCCCATTGATACTCCCATCTCTCCCTCAACCAGGTTGGTAATGGATGATAGTAGTCCCTCAGTTGAGGAGAAATCCTATAGGGGCATGATAGGGTCACTCCTATACCTGACAGCTAGTAGACCTGACATTATTTTCAGTGTTGGTCTATGTGCACGTTTTCAGTCTAACCCTAAAGAAACTCATCTTAAGGCTGTAAAAAGGATTTTAAGATACTTAAAACATACACCTGATCTAGCCTTATGGTATCCTAGAGGTTGCAACTTTGATCTTGTTGGGTATGCTGATGCTGATTATGCAGGTTTCTTGGTTGATAGGAAAAGCACCTCAGGTATGGCTCACTTTCTTGGACCTTGTTTGGTATCTTGGGCAACCAAGAAACAACTCTCTGTTGCCTTGTCCACAGCAGAAGCTGAGTATGTGGCAGCTGCATCTTGTTGTGCTCAGTTATTATGGATAAGACAACAACTCAAGGACTTTTGTGTTGACATAGGATGCATTCCTATTTATTGTGACAATACAAGTGCAATTAACATTGCCAAAAATCCATGTCAACACAAAAGAACAAAACATATTGACATTCGTCATCATTTCTTAAGAGACAATGTTGAAAAAGGAGTGATCTCAATGAATTTCTGTGCCACTGAAAATCAAATTGCTGACATATTCACCAAGGCATTGAGTAGAGAACAATTTGAAAGGAATAGACTCGAACTAGGCTTAATTAGAACAACCTGACCAACCTGTTCTCTCACCCTGTTTGCAACATTTAAAAGTTACGGGTACAACATGTTAAAATTTTTTGTTTGCAATCAACTTCTGTGCTATGTTTAGCATATGTGAGGTTTGCAACCTGCTGACACTTGTTGAGGTCTAATGAGATTGCCCTTATTGTCCCATGATACCGAGCAAGTAACCTCAAGAACAAGCACCAGGAACAGGTACGCCTCTTGTTTGTCAAATATGTGCAACAAATTGAAAATTGCTAATCTCTTCCCGAGGCGTGCGCGACCTAAATAAATGCAAAAGCCCGTTGCAAAACAGGCAAAATCTTTTAAAGATTTCGCATGTCTCTCTCTCTCTTTAAAGCTCTCTTGCTCAATCTCTCACCTTCACCGAAACTCTCTTGCTCTGAAACTCTGTTCAAGAAACCCTAATCTCTCTCCTTCCTCTGAAAAATGGCATCTCCCATTAGCTCCGAGAGCTCCTCGACCTCGACTCAGGGCAACCAGACATAGAGCACAGCCTTCCAAACAGCCACAGCCCTGTTTGCGCCTACACAATTTCTGACGGCCCTCATGGAAGGTAAAATTACTGAACCTTCTCGACCCATTGTCTATAAACCTTTTGGGTTTTTGAAAAGTATCGACCTTAGAACAGTGAATCTGAAATTGGAAGACATCCCTTACAAATTTGGGTGGGAATTGATTTTGTTTGGAGAAACGGGGGCATGTAAACCCCAAAGAACCTATTGGGGCATCTGAAAGAGAAATTGGGCCTTTAGATGAAATGTTTCTGTTCGATCATGGACTAGATGACATCAATTCGTTCGGGCTATTTCCAGAGCAGGAAACAGGGGCCGAAACAGGGCCTGAAGTTTTTAGGGATGACCTAAGGGAGGATTTGTCAAAAGAAGAAGGGGGTAGTAGTGATCAAATGGAGGAGTCTCCTGTGAAGCCTGAACAAGCCACACTGGTACCACCAACCGGTGAGAAACATAAATGATACAAAATTATGGCTCGGCGTACTAGAATGCCAAGAACACGACCACCATCAAGGCCTAAAAGCGGCCAGACTGAAGAACCCTCAAAAAGTGAAACACCTGTCAAACCAAAACCACAAATCTCCTCTTCGGTCAAACCCACAACCAGGCCAACTCGAAAATCAGCCCGAATTGCCTTTCACTCCACACCTCGTCCTGCCAAACAGTCATCCCCTATTGTTGAGGAAATTGATTCCTCGTCTGAGCCTTCATCAGATAGCGACACTGAGAACACCACCTTCAAACAGGGCACTCCCATGTTCTCAGAGTCCTCAGAGGATAAGCCTCTGCCTGCACCAAAATCGACCTCCACTTTACCCTCCAAACCATCACCCCTCAAAACTCCCAAGAGAAAAGCGTCTCTCAAACACGCCTCCACCCAAGACCCTCCTACTGAGCCTCAACCTAAAAGAGCCAAGAAGTCTACCTCGTCCGCAATCTCAGCCAAACTGACCCAACTGCTTCAGAGATGGGTAGTCAGGGGCAAAATTATCAAGGTAAAATATTTTGAGGAACAGGGTCTGGGGGTGTTTCTGCACAAGCTGCATGCACAGGGGTGGTATGAGCTGTTTACAAACACCCAGCTGGGGTGTTCTGTACATGAGTTGGCAGAGTTCTATGCCAACTGTACTGTCACCGAAGGAGTGGTGACAAGTATTGTTAATGGGCAACAGCTTCGCCTTGATGCGAAGATATTAAGGGAAATTCTGGGGATTCCCTCCTCGGGCTTTGATAAATATGTGAGAGAAGACAAGACTATTCTAGGGACAGCTAGGCTGCAGGAGCTCGCTCAAAAATTTAGCCAGCAATCAAGCCTCCAAACACCTAAGTCCGTAAAGAAAGGGGACATGACATCGCTCCATCAATTGATATTTTGGTTTATCATCAAGAATGTCATCCCCAGGGGCCAGGGTCGCAATCTTGCTGATGCCATGGATCAATGTTTGATGGATCTAATGGACAAGGAAGAGCAAATCAACCTTCCTGCCATCATGATTCGCCACATAGCAAGAATTGCAAACACCTCCAGGGAACATGACCTGGGATATGGCTTCCTCCTGACTAGTGTGTTTGAGCACTTTGGGGTGACTCTGCAGAAGAAGGTGGGTGCTCAGTTCATTGATGAGATTGGGAGTAACACCCTTATGGGGTGTGGATACACTTTGGTTGAGGGGTCTGCCTCAGAACAGGGGACCAGAACACCCCGTCCTCCTGTTCCTGGCAGTTCCTCAGTCAAGCTTGAGGCTGCTTTGGAAGAAAACTCTCGACTCAGTGTTGAGCTTACTGCGGTAAAGGCTGCCCTGGATGAGGAAAAGGCTCTCAATGCAAAACGCCATGAAGATATCCTCGCCCTTCTCTCTTCCCTCTCAGCAAAATTTTCCCCTCCTGCTCTCTGATCACCCCCCATCTGTTGTTCTCATAGCCTGTTCTCACTTCTCTTGGTTATCCTCTCTTGCTAGTTTGTACTTTCTGTTGCACTCGTTTGGTGAATGACAGGTTATCTTGTTTTTTGATTGGCTTTGCCTTGCTTGCTTTCTGTTGTGAATTGCTTGTGTGTGACTAGGATGGCCAATCTCATTACCGTACCAACACAATTGAGTGTATCGCCTGTTGACTTTCCTCCCTTACCCAAGTGGTGGTGATCGCAAACACCCTATGTTTGACTGTTCGCCCCTATTTTTAATGATGCCAAAAGGGGGAAGATAAGTTGACCAATATATTGTTTTAGTTTTTCCATGGACGAGTTAAATTTCTTACACTTTTTTTGATACTGACTGCTTCATGTAAATTATCGGTCCTATAAATAATTGGCACTAATCACTTCAATTGTCCTTGAAAGTCAATATGGTCACTTGGTTTGTCATTATCAAAAAGGGGGAATTTGTTAGAACGTATAAGGTTTTGATGATAACAAATCCAAATGTTGTAGTAGTTGTTGTTGTTCCAAACAGGCTTTACCAACAGGGCCTTACTGCTGTTTTTCAATATATTAAAACTGCTTGACTAATGGTTTATCAAGAACAGGTACTCAAGTCAGCGATGTAAGAACAACCATGAGGAACAGGCTCTGTAAGGTGTTTGAAACATGTCCTGTGAAGTGTTTGAAGCATAGGATATAAGTGCAGCCGTGAGGAACAGGTTCTGTGAAGTGTTTGCAGCAGATTCGTCTCTCTACAAGATGACTAGTGGTTACAACAAGATGTCTTGATTTAATTTAGTTTTATATTTTTAGACTCTTGTTAATATGCCAATCAGAAACTCTTAACTTACCACTTACTTGAAACGGTTTTGTTTTCTTTTGGTAAATATTTCGGATCACCCTTCAGAACAATCCTGGAAACAGGGTGATCAGGGTGTTTCCAGAATAAGCTACGAAAAAACTGTTTTGCACGATTTTTATCTTTTGGATTTTGAGCAGCTTCTTCAAGGATTTGCAAGAAAGATTTTTTATGGAGTATCTTACCCCTTATCCTAAAAACGGTTATTAAAATCTAAGGGGATTTGCAAAATCTTTTTTGAATAAAAAGAATATCCAATTTTTGCAAGTGGATAAGGTTGTTGAGAAAAACATGGGCTAGTTGCTGAGAATCACCGCCTTATGCACACGGTTTAGGAAGTGTTTCCAGCTCATGTTTCCTCATCCCTTGTAGCTAAAGAATTCTATATTCTTTAGGGATTTTAGGTTCCAAAAATTTGAGGAATTGTTTTTCAAAACACTGTATAAAGTCGCTTCTTAGAACGATAGAAGCATCGGTTTTCAAAAAGAAAAATTCAGTGTTCATGTGCTTAAAAGTTTGAAAAGAAAACCGTGTCTAGTGAGTGAGTTATTTGAGCTTTCAAAGTTGGCATACTAGGACTTCATTGTACCCTATATTAGCTTAGTTGAGAAGCACTGTAATAGGGTGTTTTTCTTTATACTCTTTTTTCACAAAAGTGAGTAGAGTGTATGTCCAAATCAAGGGTATTTTGGACGTGGGGTAACCTATCTTAGGGAAGACGGTTACGTGTGTTACAAGTTGTAACAAGGTGTGTAACTATTGTAACGTGTTTAGCCCGTTTAGTGAAGTGTTTAAATCCTACACGAGGTAGGTCGTGGTTTTTAACCTCAGTTGGGCTAGAGGTATTTTCACGTAAAAATCCTGTGTCCATTATTTCCGCATTTAATCTTATTGGATTTTCGCTTATGCTTATCTCAGGAACAACCTGTGTGAACAGGGTCTCAGACTGTTTGCCAGCAACTTGCGAAAATCGGACGCCACAATTCACCCCCCCTCTTGTGGTTGTGTACTCTCTAAATCAACACCCCCTTTTCAAGAGACTCTTCATTTCATTTCCTACCATGAAGGCTGGATTCATACAGAGTTGCAGGGGTCTTGTAGGGATTGATGGCTGCTTCTTAAAGGGAGCTATAAAGGGGTGTTGCGCACTGTAATGACCCTTAATGCAAAAAATAGCTATTTCCCCCTTGTATATGGTGTTGTAGAAAAGGAGAACAAGGACCATTGGCATACTTCTTTATGGCTTTGAGACTTAACTTGGAAGGTGCATATTTCTCTAAAATGACATTCATTTTAGACAGGTACTTGATGTGAAGAGCAATCAATTCTTCACAGTTTTATGTATTCATTTCATAGGCATGTGATAGTTTTATTTCTTACTTTATTCTTGCTTGTCAGGGCTTAATTAAAGCTATAGAATCAATTTTTCCAGAAAATAGGAAAAGAATTTATGCAGTGCACTTTTACAGAAACTTCTCTATTGATTATCCAGGTGATGTTTTCTTGCAATTCTTCTAGCAAGCTTCCTTTCATTTAGTATTCTATTTTTTAGAAGACTTTGGTGTTCTCAATATATGTGTTGTATTTGCTATGCTCATTCTGTAGGTGCAAAACTACACACTTTGTTTTGGACCACATGTAATGCCTACACTGAACATGTTCACAACCAAGTAATGAAAGCAATCAAGAAGGTGTCAGTTTCTCCATATGAGTGGTTGCTTAGGGAACCTATAGAGAATTAGGTCAGGTATATATTTCCTCCTGAATTGAAATGCCCTAATAACACCACAAATTTTGTAGAGTCCTTCAGTGGAAAAATTAAGAAGTTGAGGTATAAGCCTATAGAAGAAATTAAGAGGAAATTTATGAAGACCATAACCCATAGATTTAAAGTAGCTAAATCTGGCCTAGTGTTGTGGTTCCAAGAGTGAAATTGTTGCTTGTGAAGGCTGAGTTATCAAGTAGAGAGTGTGTAGTAACTCCTATTGGAAGGGGTATATGTGTGGTCCTAGATGGCATTACCTCTTTCATTGTGGACCTCAATGTGCATCATTGTGATTGTATGGTGTGGGACATCACTAGCATACCTTGCAAGCATGGAGGAAGGTGCATTTTAGGGGAAATGCTGGACATTGAGTCATTTGTTCACCCATTACATACCATCAAAAGCTATTTGACACATATAATGTAATCATTCACCCTATTCAGCTGTTTTTTGGAAAGTGAGGGATGCCAAAGGTTAGACCCCCCACCTGTGGACATCAAAAGAGGAAGGCCACAAAGTGAAAGGAGAAGGGATGTTATTGAGGCTAGGTAGCAGTACACTAGAAGTAATACCCTCAGGTGCAGGAAATGCAACCAATATGGTCATAATTCAAGGAGTCACAACGAGGGAGGTGTACTGGACATTAGGAGAGGCAAAGACAAGATAAGGAAAAAGAAGGACACTGAACGGAAGAGGAAAATGGGCAGGCCAAGGAAGGATGGACAGACCCACATTGCTACCTTATTTACTCAGCTTTCTTCACATAAGCAACAGACTCATTCATCATCTAGGCAGCTTTCATCTACCCAGCTTTTATCTGCCCAGCTTTCATCTACCCAACCTCATTTAAGGAAGAAGCAGACCAGAAAGCAATCATCTTAGTCTCAGTCTACCTCTAAGAAGCAGAAGACCATTCAAGGATCATCATCCTAAGGTATATTTAATTTTCAAACACAATTTTATTATCCTTTATGTTTTTCAAAGCACTTTGACTAATATCATTCCTTATGTTTGTTAATTAATTCTAGTTGCTGCTCCTGGGACTTGAATTGGAATGGGAGATATGAAGTTTAGTTGTTGTCAATTTGCTATCATTTTGCTATTGCCTCCGACAAACGTATCTCATTGAGTTTTTTGGCGTACTATGTTTGACCAAACAATGTTGTTCGTGTGCTTCAGTTTAGTTGTATTGTTGGTTCATTGCACTCGTTTTAATTTATGTATGTTGACAATGTTATGATTTTAATTTACTGTAGTCATTGTCATAAAAGTAGCATGAAGGATATTACTAAATTCATTATCAAAATACATGAACTGCTGCTTACAATCAAAGATATTAAGTCATTAGCGCGATTACAAAGTTACTTCATTACAATAACTACAAGCCATGCTAGCATAACCATCAAGCCAAAGAAAATCCTTTCATTAATATCCATAAGCAGAATCTTTATTGCTTTCAATTCATTGATCATCATGTCCGTGCTTCGTTGACCTTCAGCTGACAGTCTCGCTCCATCTTGCAAAGGACTTGCCCACTTAATAAATTTTCCACATTGCGAATATTTATAAAATAATGTCCCCGGGTTATTACGAGACTTTGATAATTTTATTTCACTAACTCTTCCACAATTTGGACAGATTACTTCAACCTCATAATGGATGTAAGCACTTCTAAATGATGATGAACCATGCATTTCTTTCTTTTAGAAATTATCTCAACACCTACAAAATTATAATTCTCTATAAATTAAAAGAACATATACAAAATGTGTCAAAATTAACAACCATATTACAAATATACAATATATAAACTTAGAACATAAATCACAATTTTATTACAATATACAACTCATTATTTTTCATACCCAACCCAAAAAAAATATTAATTCAAACAATCACAACTTACTTCACCTTTGTCTAACGGTGAGCTTTTATGTATGGCAAGGAAGGAAGAGAGAGAAGAAGCATGACAAATGAGATGGGGTAAAACGCTAGTAGAGCCTTTATAAAGGAATAAAAACGGTGGGATCGGGGGGGATTTCAAGAAATTCAATGGAACAAAAAACCACCAAAAGAGCCGTTATGCGCATTACAGCACAAGGGCAAAACATGAAGCATATGGTGACGAATCAGTATTTGGCCCAAACATGCCCGGCCTGAAAACCATTTTTGAAAATTACAGGCTCCTAAAATAGTTACACTAAACCTCAATGGACTCAAATGCAAATTTTTCAATTGAAGTTACGAAAAATAAAGTCCGAACTACGGATGTTTTTGGCACTAGCTTTTAAGGTAGTGGTTAGTGGTTTGGAGAAGATAAACCACTACTTATCAAAATTAGAAGTGTTCAGCAAAGTATCTATTACAGTAATGATTGAGGTTGAGGTAGAGTTTGAGTGAAGGTTGAGAAACGTTACTTATAGCAACGTTTCAGAATCTATGTACATATTTTGGTTCCTTATTCTAATAATGCCCCAACTTTGCATCAAAATTACAACTCCTACCCTCAATATATAAACACGATCCCCTATTCTCAGCTACATAACTTTTCAACAGGCTCCTCACAACAATGGCAACTAGATTCAAATCCCGATCTTGAAGGTTCCAGTAGAAATCCACCTCCTGATGGCTTTAATTCTGTTGTAGAGATCTCCAACGGTCTCCTATTTTTCAATCTTAAATAGCGCAAGCTCTCCACCTTCATCTTCATTAACCTTGCAACTCTTTATAATCCATTTCCTCCTATTCTCTGCCTCTCCATAGCATTAATCCAGTGCTTGGCTCCTCCTCTCCTTCCATAAGCTCTTCTTTATGCAAAAAATTCTGTAATTTTCCTCTATTTATACAGATATGTTTGTAATTAGTGACTAATTTTGTTGGATTGTTTTTCATTTCTGGGTTTTTGATTTTGGGCAGCTGAAGCTGATTTTCTTGGTTCTGGAAGCTCATTAAAATTATATCATCTAGCTCCTTCAACAATCAAGTAAGTTTACTGCAAGTCTTCTTTTTTATTTTGCTTTTTTAATTCCTGCCCAAAAATGAGGGACCTCAATTTCTGAAGGGGCAACTTCATAAATTTTGGGGGATTGTGTTGTATATGGTGCTCTTGTAGGTATCATGAGCAATCATCAAGTAAGCAGAGAAATAAAATTCATGCTCTGTTTTGCGTCATGAGCTCCTCTGCTGTCCATGATTAGCCCATGTACTATCAGTAGGGTGTTCCATGAATTTCGATATAAGACAATTCAAGCACCCTACTGAGCAGTATTCCAAGTGAAGCATACACAGCCCATTAGTTAATCTTACCCACCACTTTTTCAATAACAACTCTGCGTCAATCCTATGTTCCTCTACTTTCCATGCTTTGTTTGTTCCTCTGCTTTCCATGCTCTATTTGTTTATTATAGGGCCCCTCCTCTATTTGTTTATTACATTTTGATGTTAACTTGACCATTCCTTTTTTTTTTTGGGTATCTTTACTCCTTTTTTAATTCTTTATTCTTATTTATTCCGATATTTATTTACTCCTTTGTACTCTACTTATTTACATTCCTTACTATATAAAAAAAAGTGTCAATTGTGTGCGTTAACGAAGTGGTTAGAGGTAATTTTAAAAGTCATTAAAATAAGTATCTATTATAAACATTTGAATATATAATTTTGGATATACTTAATAACATTATACGAACTAGTTTTTTGTCGGGGTTAAATTACATGAAGTAGTTTTAATTGGTGGTTGTATTAGCATGACATCCTCATCTAGCAAGGATGGAAACAAAGAGATTTTCTGATGGACGTATGAGGAAATGATAATATTATGCGGGACTTCCCTCCAATACATAGCAAAACATGGGTGCACAATTTTTCGTTTGGAAAGAAATCCAACTAGAGGTCGAAAAGAAAATTGTGCATCAATTTGGTGCAAATAGTTGCAAGTATAAATATGATACTATGAAGAATGATTTGTGACTATGGAAGCAATTAAAAACCTCAGAAAATGGGCTAGGCTGGAATCTTGTCATAGGGATAATTGAAGTATTAGATGAATGCTGGCTCAAAAAAATTAAGGTTAGTTCTCCAACTATTTTTTTCTAGGCCAAAACAATGTACGTAACAAGCTTGTACTGTTATGAAAGAAACATAATGTAACATCAATATAATTTTTGATCCTATTGTAGGAAAATAAAAAATTTCACAAGTTTCGAAGCAAAGGTGTCGATCCCTTTCTCGAAGAGAAATGGGACCAACTATTTGAAGATTCTTATGCCATAGGAAAAATGTTTACACATATTTGACGGAACCTTCTCAACCTATTATTCTGGAGAACGATGAAGAATATGAAAGTAGTGACGATGATGGTAATGATGGTGAAGAAGATATAGAAGCCTATAATTTTCAAAATAACCCTTACCTTCAATCTGCCTTAATGAATGAGGAAACTTTCATGGTGCAATCCATCGAAGATATAAACATTTCCACCCAAGACACTATTACCCAAGGTTTAAGTGGTCGACAACCAACAAGTCAAAGTGGTAAAGGATCCACCTGGCAAACTAAAGGAAAGGAAAAAGTTGTATCAAATAACAACAGTGTACAAATGAAGCACCAGAGGAGGCAATCAAGAGGTTCTGCAAGTGTTTTCTGAACTTGTAGATTTGGTCTCTTTGTGTAGAAATGTTGGCCAGAGCGCCCCAATAGGGGGACTACACAACAATCCACTACCAATATTGCTACATCAATACAAATCATAAGGAGTATGATTGAGAATGGTAATGTAGTACAAGGAAGTGAATTATGGGGATATGCTGTTCATTTACTTGAAGATTCAGTGAGATGAGAACTTTTTATAAATTTAGGCAATGACAATAGCAGGTTGCAATGGTTGGAATATATGTATAATATTATAGACAAGTGACCGCATTGTTTCTTTATTTTTATGTTTGCTTAAAATCCTAGTATTTTTCATAAAATAATAATTTCAAGTGATGCTTTGTTTAGAGTGTGAAAGTTATGAAGGGGGGTTGCTTACTTCTATAGATATTTATTGAGTAAAGTGGACATGATTATTTATTGAGTGCTGCTTATAGTTTATTTATGTCGTAATTATTTACTATTTCCTTATAATTAATTGTGTTGTTCAATTTTATTATTGATAGGTACATAATGGATCCTTATGAACAATGGTGCCGTAAGGTTTGGACTATGGTGACATGTATAACAACTGACATATCTGTGTATTATTATATATATATTTACAAAGAGCCATGTATGACTTCACTTATAACAGGGGAGAAATAGATGAGAGAAGTACTAACTGGACATCCTATACGATGTGTTAATGCTTTTAGAATGGAGGCACACTTCTTTTTGAGATTATGTGAGGAATTATCAATAAAGTATGGTTGAAGCTAATTCCAAAAACGTCGATTATTGAAAAGGTTGGCATTTTCTTATATAGTGTGGCTACTGATGTTTCAAACAAAGTTGTTATAGAGCATTTTCAATGACCAGGTGATATTATCGGTAGGGTATTCCATAAAGTTTTAAATGCAATAGCCAATAGAAAAACTATATGTCTAGCACATGATATTATAAGACCACAGGATCCAAACTTCAAAGACATACCATCTTGAATAGCTAATGTTGAAAGATATATGCCATATTTTAAGGTAATAATCTTAGTTTATAGAAATAAGTTTTATTATTTATTAGCATATGGATTTTAGACATATATGTTATCTTATTACATTATTTTTTTGATAGGATTCCACTGGATGCATTGATGGTACGCATGTTATGGCTTGACTTCCTGAAGCTGATCAATTGCCTTATCGAGGAAGAAAAGGGATTCCCGTATTCAATATAATGGCTGCATGTGACTTTGATATGTGTCTTACATTTGTATTTACTGGTTGCGAAGGTTCAGCACATGATGTGCGTGTTTTCCTTAATGCAATTGAGACTCTGAAAATGAATTTTCCTAAGCCACCAGAGGGTATGACACATGCACACACCCATGTACGCGTGCCTGTGTGTACACACACACAAAAACAAAATATGTATGTAATAACGATTTCATGTATTCTACTTATTTTAGTTTGTTTTTCCTATAAATTAACCATGTTTCTATGAATCATGTTTAGGTAAGTATTATTTGGTGGATAAAGGATATCTAGATTGGAATGGTTACTTAACTCCATATCCAAAATTAAGATATCATCAGTCACAGGTTCAAAATGAACCACCACAAAATGCTCAAGAAGCTTTCAATAGAGCACACTCATCACTTCGAAGCTGCATTGAGAGATCATTTGGAGTTTTGAAGTAAAGATGGAGAACCTTAATAGAATGCAAAAATTTAGTGTTGAGAAACAGACATAAATTATAGCAGCAACATTTGCATTGCGTAACTACATTCGAATCAACTCATTAACTGATCCAATTTTTCGAGTGCTTGAACAATATTCGGATTTTATACCTTTTGAGGAGCTACGTGTAATGCCCCCAACCCAAGGGTTAGGAGTATTATTGTTTTTCTTTAAATTCTGGGGCGAAACGGACAGAGTTTTCCCTAAAAACTGACCGTTTCCCAGGCTTAAAACCTTATATAAAATTTCCTGCAATTAAAAGCAACAATAAAAACCCACCAACTCGACAGCTACACGCCGGAGTTCACAGCTCTACGGGCCACCCACCCGGAGCATATCAACCAGCGCAATTCGACAATAAAACAATGGGACAATAAACGTACAACTCCACGGACCACACGTCTGGAGTACTGGGGTTACATCCCAACTATGAATAACCTTGGTTAAAAGATGATCGGCTCGCATGGTCGTACAGAGCGACTCTAGATGATATGCAATACATGCACACAGGGACTTAGATTACATAAAAATACAATTGCAGCTCACACATATAGAGCAGGTAACTTTGCTCCTAGAACAGCAATGACTCCATCTCGGCTTACTTAAACTGACTTTTACCTGTTACTTCGGAAACCTGGGAAGGGAACAATAATAGATGGGAATGACCAATTATCGCTCAGTGGATAACGCCCTCTCCCAAAACAATACTTAAAGTGCAACATTAACTCACAAAAGATGTTCGCAATTCCCTCCCTTTGAAGAACTTACCTACCTTACGATATATTCCAACCACAATGCAGGGGAAATAGCAGTCGCTTCAATAGCTCAAACTCCAAAATAGCCATATTCAATAAACTTACCATAAGAAATTCATATAAACTCATAAATTCAATGAAAAGAAAGGGATTCAACCCTTAAACACCACTTGTTGTGGCTTCTGTTATGAAAGGCTTATTTCATTTCATATAATTTATGCCATATATAAACATTGAAATTTTGTTGGAGATGTTGTCAGGTGACAGACTATATGAATTTAGCATTCCATCATGTTCAATGCGATAGAGTTATTAAACTGATGTTTTCACTACACCATACAGTAACAGGTCATATACAGAAATAGATCTCTTTGTTAAAACATGGAATGATAATCATAAAGTGAAGCATATAACTATGCCATGTGAATGGTATACTCTTGATGTGGCAATATGCTCTTTGAACTTCGCATGCTTGTTTATTAAAGTATAATGTTATAACCGTCATATGAACTGGGATTCTCTATTGACCTAGTTTTTCTACCAGTCGACAGGGCTTTATAGCCGATGACTTTGAATCTTCTGCCTACTGGTAGAATAATGAAATACTGAACTTTGAATTCTCTGCCTACTGACAGAACAATGAAATATTGAACTTGAATCATCTGCCTACTGGCAGAACAATAAAACATTGAACTTGAATCTTCTACTTACTGGCAGAACAATGAAATATTGTACTTAAATCTTCTGCCTACTAGCAGAACAATGAAACATTGAACTTGAATCTTCTGCCTGCTAGCAGAACAATGAAACATTGAACTTTGAATTCTCATGTAAACTTCGATAAAGGGTACTGGGTCGCCTAGATTGACCATAGCAGTGGGTACGGCATAATCGGACGCTCAATACTCAAATCCTTTCTTAAAGGATTCCTAGGCCTGTTAACTGGCCGTCTACCTCGTTCAACTGAGCAGTCCGGTGATTTAGAAATATTTCATTACCAATGACTTGTCAATTAAAACAGGCAACCGACAAACATTTAAATACACTTTGAAATCATACAAATAAGCATTCACGTACTTTTAAAGATCTCTAAGACTTGAAGTCAATGTTATCTCCCGCATTCATCAACTTAGGGGAAAAGGATTTCACATAGCACGTATAGTCACGTCATGAACTCATATTGTCAACCGATTCCCCAATCATAACGTAACCCATACGATTGCAGTTAATTTCAACATTACTTTGATATATACACATATATATAATCGATAAAATTCAGAGGCAACGATAGTGATGGTATCGATGCCGTTATCTATTACTCGTATAAAGGCTCAACTAGCCTTGATGGTTAACTCTTAATTTATACGCCATGATTAAATATATTGACGGCTTACCAAATCACCACATATATTTACGAATTGCTAGTAATCGATGCAATCATTCGATTTACTTTACAATTTCCTCTGTTCCACGCTTTCTGAGTTATAAACATTCCTATGCAATCATTTAAATGATCACGTTAATCATATAATCACTATAAAATTTCTGCATTTTATATAACCACTTCTATGCAATCATATAAAGGCTTATTGAACAACGTTATCATTTCTCATTAATTCATGTACAGTTGCCAGGCCCATAATATTATCATTTCTATGCACTCACTATAAACGATGGTGTGAAACAACAACTGCAAGGCAAAGAAGACGATGAAGAAGCTAGTGAGACGCAACCCGCTAAACAGGTCGCAAAACAGGTGGCTGCTTCAACAAACTCCATGACACTGATTTTGAGGTATGTTCCAAAACCCTGTCGTACGGAAGGAGAATCACCTTTCAGTGGCGTTGTACATGGAAATACGGAAGGTAAGGCTACGAAGAAGGATAGCGGGTCCAACTTGAACACCCGTAAAGAAAGTGTTACGTTGCCAACGCAAAACATGTACCAACCGAAGGTGAGCAGACACCCCCTCCCTGGGTTTGTTTCCTCTTCTAAAGCTTTGTTGGAAGAAGAAGAGGTGTTGTTGCATGCGCGTATTACGGATGGGTTTGATCCAAATGCATATAAGCTTATGGAAAGAGCTGGTTACAACTTCCAAAGCCCAGCTACCCTAGGGAAGGTAATCGAAGTCAAGCCTCATGGCCTCAATGATACTTAAAAAATGGTCCAAGAGCAAGGAGGTTCAGTGAGTGTCTCTAAAGTCGGACTTGGTTACACATTGTTACAGCCAGTCAAAATCTCAGGGCGATGAAAGAACAGGTAATCAGTCGTTCAACACATCTCTACCGAGGAGATAGATGAGAGCGAAAGAAGGATGATCCACCTAGTAAGAGGACCTCTGTATTTGACAGATTACAATCGTCGAGTTCAACAAGATGGCCATCAGTCTTCACCAAAATTGGGGCACAGCCAAAGCCTTCAGTATTCAAGAGGATCAAGAAGGGGATAGAGCCCTCGAAGACGTCTTCCCAAAAGTTCGAAGGTTCCGTATTTAACCGTCTAGGTTATACAAACGAAGTATGAAGTTCTATTCCTTCACGGATCAAACGACTTTCAACCTTAGACGTTAAGATAGAAGGTTCGTTGCGAGTGAAAAGGCACACTGTGATCCTCACTGGTCAATAAAGCAACCCTGACTCGAACGACGAGGAAGAGCGAGGTGAAATGGCTTCCTCTCACCATATTACAGGTTGAGAATGTGAGGATTCAGACTCAGAGATGGAGCTTGCAGAGACTCCTAAAACCCTTGAGGACGGGGGGTAAGCTATGGTCGATGATCTAAAAGAACTGAATCTTGGTACCACAGATGAACGTCTCCCCATTTATATAAGTTCATTGCTGACGCCCGAGGAAGAAAGCTAGTACTTTAATCTCCTCTCGAAATATAAGGACGTGTTCGCATGGAGCTATAAAGAAATGCTAGGGCTTAATCCCAAAGTTGCTGTCCATCGCCTGTCCATCAAAAGGGGAGTGTCTCCAAAAAAGCAGCCCCAGCGACGTTTTCGTCCAGAGTTGGTACTTGAAATTGAAAAAGAAGTCAATAAACTCATTGAAGCAGGGTTCGTTCGGGAGGTAAAATATCCAACCTGGATAACAAACATTGTCCCCATAAGGAAGAAAAATGGACAACTTCGCATCTGCGTAGACTTTTGGGATCTCAATGACGCATGTCCAAAGGATGATTTTTCCGCTTCCTGTCACCAAACTCATAGTTGATTCGACTACGGGGCACGAGGCTTTATCATTCATGGATTGTACTGCAGGGTATAATTAAATTCAAATGGCGCCAGAAGACCAGGAGGCCACAGCTTTTCGCATACGCAAAGGTATTTTCTGTTACAAGGTGATGCCTTTCGGCTTAAAGAATGCGGGGCAACATATCAAAGGGCAATGTAAAACATTTTGAATGATATGCTCCACAAGACAGTTGAGTGGTACGTCGATGACTTGGTGGTCAAATCTAAAAAGAAATGCGACCATATTCCAGATCTTCGTAGCATCTTCGAACGTCTGTGGAAATGTCAGTTGAAGATGAACCCACTCAAGTGTGCATTTGGAGTCACTTTTGGGAAATTTTTGGGCTTTGTCGTCCACCATAAAGGGATTAAGATTGACCAATCCAAGATCAAAGCAATCCAAGAAATGCCTGAGCCTAAGAATCTCAAAGAGCTTCATGGCCTTCAAGGTCGCCTGTCATATATTCAAAGGTTCATATTGAATCTAGCTGGACGTTGTCATCCCTTCCGCCACCTCATGAAAAAGGGAGCACCTTTTGATTGGGACGAATCATGCCGCGAAGCCTTTGCGAAAATCAAGAAGTACTTGTCGAACCCTCCGGTATTGGGAGCACCAGTCCCTGGCAAGCCTCTTATACTCTACATCGTAGCTCAAGAACAATCATTGGGAGCACTGTGTGTTTAAAAGAATGGGGAAGGAAAAGAAGTAGCTCTGTATTACTTAAGCTGTACATTAGTGGCGGCTGAATTGAAGTATTCACCCATGGAAAAGATTTGCTCGTCACTTGCATTTACCGTTCAAAAACTCAAACATTACATGCAGGCATATACAGTGCATGTAGTTTCTAAAGCCGATCCCATCAAGTACATTTTATCGAGGCCCATCCTCAGTAGGCAGCTTGCGAAGTGGGCTATGATCTTGAAGCAGCATGATCTTGTCTATGTGCCACAAAAAGCAGTCAAGGGGTAAGTACTAGCAGACTTCCTAGCCGATCACCCAATTCCTGGTGAGTGGGAGCTAAACGATGACTTACCAGGTGAAGATGTGCTCTTTGTCGATATCCTCCCACCTTAGGAAACGTACTTTTACGTAGCTGCAAGAAGCGATGGAGCTGGTGCTGGTGTAGTGTTTATCTCCCCTGAGAAGCATGTCCTCACCTACTTATTCATATTAACCCAGTTGTGTTCAAATAACATGGCCGAGTATCAGGCATTAATCTTGGGCCTTCAAATGGCTATTGGAATGGGAATCAAAGATCTCGACATCTATGGTGACTCGCAATTGGTCATCAAACAACTCCTCGAAGAGTATGAAGTCAAAAAGGATGATCTCATTTCGTATTACAGGTGTACTTCACAATTGTCAAGTAAGCTTAAAACCGTCAAGTTGGAGCATGTTCCTAGGAGTGCCAATAAGGTGACTGATGCACTTGCAAATCTTGCAGCCACTGTGGCACTGGGGGCAGAGGAAAATATGAACGTCCCCATCTGTAATCGATGGGTCGTTACACCCACTGATGAAGAGTTTGAGGAAGACGTCAATGCAGTTAGTGCTCAAGAAGTACATGGAGAAGATTGGCGTCAACCACTCATTGACTACTTGTAACACGGGAAGTTCCCTAGCGATCCAAGGCATAAGACAGAAATCCAACGAAGAGCTCCCAGCTTCCTTTATTCAACGGGACTCTTTATCGGCGTTCCTTTCTCGACATTTGGTCGTAATGCTTGGGTAATGAGGAGGCAAGACAAACAATAGAGGAAGCACACTTAGGAATATGCGGAGCACACCAAGCAGGGCCCAAATTACATGGTCGAATCAAGAGAATGGGTTACTACAGGCCTACCATGGTGCAAGACTGCATTAACTATGCAAAAAGGTGCGAGCTTTACCAGTTTCATGCAAATTTTATTCATCAACCTCTGGAGCCACTTGAAGCTTGGGGGCTTGATGTTGTGGGCCCTATCACTCTAAAATCTTCTGCTGACCACTCGTACATCTTGGCAGTAACTGACTACTTTTCTAAATCGGCAGAAGCAATCCCACTGAGAGAGGTCAAAAAAAAAATGTCGTTGATTTTATTCGAACCCATATCATCTATCAATATGGCGTGCCTCAGTATATTATCACTGATAATGGCAAACCATTTGTCAATAAGCTAGTAACTGCCTTCTGCGAAAAGTTTAAGTTTGCCCAGCGTAAATCTTCAATGTACAATGCACCTGCAAATGGGCTGGCGGAAGCCTTCAATAAGACACTTTGCAACTTATTAAACAAAGTGGTGGCGAAGTCAAAACGCGATTGGCATGAAAGGTTAGGGGAACCTTTTTGGGCATACAGAACCACATACAAAACACCGACCCAATCAACTCCTTTCGCTCTGGTGTATGGGGTCGAAGCAGTATTCCCTTCGGAACTCCAAATCCCTTCACTCCTTATCGCCATACAGGAAGGCTTAACCGAAGATGAAAATCACAAGCTTCGCCGGGCAGAGCTCAAAGCCCTTGATGAAAAAAGACTTCTAACGCAATAGAAGTTGGAATGCTATCAAGCTCGCTTATCACGAGCCTTCAACAAAAAGGTACGACCGCGTTCATTTCAAGTTGGAGATCAAGTGCTCGCGGTAAGGAGGCCAATCATCATCCCACGCAAGACTGGAAGCAAGTTCACTTCCAAGTGGGATGGCCCCTACGTGATTTGAGAAGTCTACACCAATGGAGCTTATAAGATTATCGGTACCGACGGAGTGCGAGTTGGGCCGATAAATGGCAAGTTCCTAAAACTATATTATCCTCAATGTATTAGTATATGTAAGCTCCTAAACATAAGCTTAAACTATTCATTCTTTTAAGTTAAACTCCATTGTACTACTCCTGGCCCACAAGAGTATAAACTGTGAACGGTGAAACAAAAAAAAAAAACACTCATTTAATTGCAAGTTTTATACAACTTGTGAGTTTAAAGGAGAAATATAGAGATTTGGCTGGCTGTTAATTCATATGTTGTCATGAAATTGATAAAATAATTGTGGAATCCAATTCACAAAGAAAATCAACTAAGACACATGTGACACATGTGCAGCAATTAATAAACGAAAATTTTCATCTGAGCTTTATTCAATATATGTCAAGCTTACATCACAAAAGTGCAATGAGCATTACAAATCCATCTTAAAAAAAAGAAAAAGAAAAAGGGAGGTAACTACGGATCCCATTGAAAATTCTTCAGATCTTCGAAAGACTCCTTTATGTAAGACTCAGCCTTCTCTAAACTAGCTTTTGTGGCTGCATCCATCATTTCAGTGGCATTAAGTACTTCAATCTGACCCTATAAGTCAATGACTTCCCGCTCAGCTTCTTAAAGCAAATGCTCGCTGGCCGCCACCTGAGAGCTCAACTCTTTCTGTTGATCTTCCAAAAGTTGGAGTTCTTTCAGTAGCTCCTGACGCCTCGACTCAACATGCTTTAGCTCAGCCGCCTTCGCTTCATAATGAGTGCCCTCTGTGTTCAGCCGACGGGAGGCCTCATCAAGCTTACCTTGCACCTCCATGTGGCAATTATTATGCTCTTCAGCAGATATCCGACCGGAGTAGCTTTGTTGCAGGTCCTTGAAGTCGCATGCTTGCCTAATCAACCTTCAACCTTGCTCTCTAGAGCAATGACGTCCACACCTCTTTGAAGGATAGTGGTATAAAGGCTGTCAAAATCACCTCTAAGAGAAGGTAGTCCGTCAAAAGAGGTGAGACACACCTTGTCAAGTATGGCTTTACGCAACACTCGCGCAGCATTCTTATCCACCTCCTTTATAAAGGCATCAGCATCAAAGACAGAAATTTCCCCTTAGGGGACCTTTAAAGGGCATTGTGGGCGAGGTACTGATGAATGAGCATTGGCTCTACGAATGGACTCGACCTCATCATCATCGGGGGGACAAACACCCCGTGAGTTAACTAAGCCTGATCTGCTGTCAAATAAATCTTTATCAAAAGATGGTATACGTCCAACCGACGGAAAACATTGACTTCCCAAAGGTAGAGGAACGTGTGCCAGTCCCTCCTTGAAATTCACATCATCACTTTCCTCCTAATTAAAAAAAAAGGAGAACAAAGATGTGTGCAGGGGCGAAGAAGGTGAGATGCACATTTGAAAAGAAAATATGCTTCTATCTTTCAAAAAAAAAAAGGGAGTACCATGCATTCAACAGGATTAGGTTCAGCATCGAGGATATCCATGATATTCTCAGCACCTTCTAGGGGTAGCTCGATGACCTTTTGGGTACTTGGCTCGCAAACTTAATTAGAGGATTAGACTTGTGTCTGCATGTCTCAGCAGGTGAGGTATTTGCAAGGTTCTTCGATCTCATTCGTTACCTGAGGTAAGGGCGCAATGCTTTGAATAGGGATTGCAGGGAAGGGCATCGCCGAGGTGCCGACATCTATTCCTGGAATCTTGACACGGGAAGAACCATCCTCTATCGCCGGAACGAAGGGCTCCACGGGCTTTCCAGAATAAACAATCTTCAACTTAGGTTTGAGTTTACCTTCGTCCTTTGAAATGTTCGTGTCAGATAAATCACTGCATTTCCTCTTGAAACCACTAGCATGTGGGCTGCAAGGCAGGGAGACAGACATCTTAGGCCACCATTCACGAAATGTACGAGTGGTATTCCTCTCGAGTAGATTGCATCGCCCAAGAAGTAAGACTTGGGACCCCGTTCCACAGCGCATGAGTATGTGATAATAGCGAAGCATTGCTTCCGGATCAGGAAGATTATCGAAGTCCAGATCAATAGGAACATCCTGATATAAACCAAATTGTCTACTGAATCAGTTCGGGCAATAATGTTCCATGACGAGGTTGTCTTCGCAACGGTAGGCGACAAAACTCGAACGAATGCTGACAAAATAAGCAAAGTCAGCCCTCGATAGCTTGCCGTCATCCACGAGAGTCTCCTTAAGTCGGTTGATGATGGACGAATGCCAGCAAAAACCCCTCCCAAAACCAATGAGTTTTCGGGCCTCTTCAGGCTGAAACGACTTGGTTCGGCCAAGGCCACTAAACTTCACTATGCCTGGACTGGAGGAAGCCTCACCGACTAGCTCGTATGCGTCAAAGTTTTTGGCTAACCAAGCATAAAGGAAATAAGTAGGAAAGTGGCCCCCACTTCTACCAGGATGTGAAGAACGAGAGAGCTCGTTGAGTCCCTTGTAAATACTCGCAATAACCGCTGTATGGAGGCAATAACCTACGCCGGAAGTGATCAAGGATGCAATGCTGAAAGTACCTGGACGTATGCAACCAGCATCTCTAACTGGTAAGATAAATGTGCATAGCCAACAAGAAAGAAATGCAGCTAGAAAGGTCTCAGTGCGTTGGCGAGTAGCCACTCCCAGCTCGTCGAAAATAGCCTGATAATCACTCCACCCACGGGCTCCTGCGTCGGTAAGGGGAGACAATATTCCTTGTTGAGGGATTCAGTTGTCCTGATCAGGCTTCTTGGAAACATGGTACTTGCTGCGTCCCCGAAACCAAAAGGAAATCCACTGCTCTATGGTAGGTTTGCCCTTGCGACCTTGCATAAGTTTGTGGTAAGCAATGAATAGATAAGTGCAACTCAACGGAAGCTTGCTTGCGAGTTCCTACTGAGTAGCGACAACTTTATCATAAAGGTGCCCCGAGATTGGCAACCCAAGGAAGCTGTAAATGTCAAAGATAGATAGGGACACCTCGCCCTTAGAGGTGTGCAATGTGGTCGTTTCGAGACACCAATACTCGCACACTGCCCGAATGAGGTTCGAACACCGGTCATAAAGAAAGAGCAACGCATACAAGGCATCAAACAGATGAAGGGTTGTGAGTTTATCCTTCCAACGAACGAGGATATCCTCTAACCATTCCCAATAAAGCGGCTTGTAAGAAAACTCCCCATGTAACGGCAACTTAGCCCATGATCTCCGCTCGGACTCTATGTCATGACGTAGTAACTGAAAAGAGGGGAGGTTCTCTTGCATTTTAACGTGAGTAGAGAGTAAGAACGTTTTGCCTGTCTTCAAATTCTCCTTTGACCACGAAGGAAGGCTCGGAAGACCTCTAACACAATCAGGCTTGCACAAGGACATTATAGGGTTACAGACGGGCAACTTTGTCTCCTCCTCATCTACGTCATTTTCGCTAGGTTGAATGTGTAGATAGCATCGCCCGCTAGTGATTTTATCCATAAAAGTGACCACTTGAATCGACCTTGCATTTATAGCAGGAAGAAAGAAAATTTAGTAGGAACTGTCACAGAAACAGTCGTAACAGTTCAATAATCGGATGGGGGAACCCAAAAAAAAAAATTCTTAGGCATGGAAGTACTAGAGAACCCAAAAAAAAAAGAAAAAAAAAACAAAGAAGAAGGGTTAAAAAGGGGGGGCACAAATGCAAGCAAGGGCTCTTCAGCAGTCAAATTAGCCTCTTGAGAATGTTCGCCTTTGGAAGGCCGCCATAGGAGAAAATTCACGATTAACCCGTTGATGTACCCAAAAGAGTTAGACATTCAAAGGTTAACCAACACCAAGTCAAATTCACCTCTTTAAAATTTTCGCCTTCGGGACATTGCCTTAGGAGGAAATTCAAGGTTAACCCATTGATGTACCCAAAAGGGTTAGACATTCAAAGGTTAACCGATACTAAGTCAAATTCGCCTTTTTAGAATTTTTGCCTTCGGAAAATCGCGTTAGGAGGAAATTCAGGGTTAGCCCGTTGATGTACCCAAAAGGGTTAGACATTCAAAGGTTAACCAGCGCCAAGTCAAATTCACCTCTTGAGAACTTTCGCCTTTGGAAGATCGCCTTAGGAGGAAATTCAAGAGTAATCTGTTGATGTACCCAAAAGAGTTAGACATTCAAAGGTTAACCGACACCAAGTCAAATTCGCATCTTTAGAATTTTCGCCTTTTGAAGATCGCCTTAGGAGGAAATTCAGGGTTAACCCGTTGATGTACCCAAAAAGATTAGACATTTAAAGGTTAACCGGTGCCAAGTCAAATTCACCTCTTGAGAATTTTCGCATTTGGAAAGTTCACCTTAGGAAGATTCAAGGTCAACCCGTTGATGCACGCAAAGGGCTAAGCATTCAAAGATTAACCACAACAAATTACTGGAGATTCCAATATGAAACAAGTAACTAGTAATATTGTATGGATTTGCAAAACGGCATTTGTACAAATAAAAAAGGAAAAAGAGGTAGATTGAGACAAACCAGCCAAAAAATACAAGTGTTGGTTTCACATCTATATTATCTAAGGCAGAAAAGGAGGCAATAAAAAAAGGGGGGGGGAACACAGCAAACGAAGAAAGCAGCGAGGGAAGTTAAGGGCTGCATAATTACCTTCAAGTGTTGCTTTGCTACACTATTGACAATGCGATGCTTCCTTGCAGCTTTATGGCTCCGAACACGGGAAAGAAAAAAGCGCGCTGGAAAATAAGGGCTGCACAATTACCCTCAAGTGTTGCTTTACTAAATTGTTGACAATGCGTAGGCCCGCTCACTGCCGCGCAGAGGAAGAGGAAGAGGAAGAGGAGAGATAGAAGGAAGAGTCTCGCGAAAAAAACATATATGCTGGGCTTAGTTTTTAAATTAAGAAAAGTTACTTAATTACATTAGCAAATCTTTTATATAGAGCCTACTGGAAAAAAAATATAATCGAGATTTCAGTCATGCTTAAACACCATGGCTGTGTACGTGACCTACTCTCGAGGGGGTATTTGTAGAATATAAAATTTTACGGACCAATAAAGACCCGCCACGTGAAAAGAAATAAATATTTTTATTTCAGCCAATTACAGCATGCCACGTATTAAAATTAATTACTGCGGTCCGTCAAATTAAATATCTAGTGAAAATGTAATACGGCCAATTAAAAGGCGCTACGTGGTATAAATGATGTAGAAAATAAATGATTATTCCTTTTAATAGAGACAAGAAGGAAAACCCCAATTGGGACTTCTCTATAAAAAGAGAGTTAACCCTTTCATTCAGGGGTCGGCATTTTTTTAGAAGAACTCTCAAGAACTCAAGACTTTTCTCTGGCAAAAGACAATAAGCACTCCAAATACGTGCCGTTTACTGGTAGAGATTCAAACTCACATCCTGACTGAGATTAAGCCTCTTAGGCCCTCTCTCAGGATCAAATTTATTCAAACTCACTCAAGGAGATTGAATCAAAGGATTTGTTACACTTGTTCTTGTAACAGTTATATAGAGATTGTACCCGTTCTTTGATATAAATATAAAAATTCAATTTGTTACTCAATTTCTTGTCTAATTTATTGCAGGCTTGAAATTTGTATGTTACAAAGAGAGCTTCATCTTTTCCTTGCACGCTTTCCTACTTTGGTGCAAGTGTTGTTTCGAAATTATAAGGATCAAATCATTTTTGAATAAGAGGAGATTTATTGATTAAAAATCGATCCGATTTCATTATTTGAATATGTCCGATTCGAAAAAGATAGGGTTCGTTTATACAATTTTTTTCCGCATTTAACATTCAAACATTCGGTTGTGTTCAAATTGAAATTCAGGTGGAGTTCGGGTGTAACAACACAAGTCCCAATTGTCTTAATTTTATGATTAATTCGAGTTCGGTCTAATTCGGATGTTCAAACAATTGGGTTCGGACAATAGGATTTAGGTATTGTTTCAGTCTAAAACCTTCTTAATTTTCCATTAAAAATTTAGACAATCAGGTTTGGACATGAAAATTCGGGTTCGGACATTAAAACTTTGGGTGCAGGTTCTGTCAAATTTTCAAATGTTCAAATTAAAAATTTGGATATTCTAGTTCAGACATCAAACATTTGGATTCGGGTTCGGGTTCGGGTTCGGGTTCGATCAGAGTATCTGAGCATCCGAATATGAGTTTAGATAGAGTTTCGACGTGGTGTTTTTGTCCAAATGTCCAAAATGACAATGCTACTTACTGGGATCAATTTTTTGAACCTTGTTTTCCTATGTTAGGAATTGAAATGAGTCTACTCAAAGTCTTGAGACTTGAGCTATTCAAAACTTGAGTTAAATAACTCAGTCTGTAAATTCTTTAGGGTTTTAAATTTTAATTATTGAACTTTTTGAATCAAAAGTTTTAGGGCTTGAAATGTTAGTTATTAAACTTTCTGAATCAAAATTTTTAGTTAAGTGACCCAATATTGTTAAAATTTAACGAACTATTCTTTAATGATACTTTAATATTTGAAATTTAACCGAGTTTATTTTTGAATATATTGTTTCTAGAATATCAAACTAACTCATTAACATATTTGTATAGAGATTACAATTATCTATTGTTTAATACCGTAAAATTTACCCATTAAATAAGAAACATACAAAATTTAAAGTTCTAGAAACAAAAAATTCATTTTGGATTTTTTGTTTCAGGAACTTTAAATTTTTTACGTTCCTGAATGGATTTTTTGTTTCTAGAACTTTAAATTTCGTATGTTTCTTATTTAATTGTTAAATTTTACGGTGTTAAACGATGGATAATTGTAATCTCTATACAAATATGTTAATGAGTTACTTTGATATGCTTGATTGGCCCTTTCGAACATGGCAGATAAGTAGCCTATAAAGTAAAAACTCTTGCAAGGGCAATGGCGGAGCTGGTGGGGTTATTGGGTTGACCACCCCCCCGGGGGAACCCAAAAAAAATTGTACTGACTTGGGGAAGAAAAAGGAAACTTGTAAATATAATTTCAGCAATACAGGATTCACAGCGAGCTGGGTGGGTGGTACGATTGCTAGGGACGTACAGGAGTCAAGCCCGCTTGACAAGTTTTTGGATTCAGCTCGGTCAAAGTTTGGTTCGGTTCAATTTGATCAAAGCTCGGCTCGATTCGCATGCTTCACGAGCCAAGCCCAAGCCTAGGATAGGTGGGCTTGCCTCAGCGCATAAGCTCGTTTGTTTTTTTATATAAGCAAACTCCACCATGCGCATAGTTGTAATTATAATTTAGATACTGATAATTCAACTTCAAAGCATGTTATTGATTTCTCATTGTTTAAAGTCAAGCGTCATAATTCTTTAATGTTTAAATATATTTTACATAATCACTTGAAGATTTATATAGGAAAAATTTTAGAGCATGTCAAGGCTCGACTAAACTCAAACTTGGCTTGGTCAAACTAGGCTCAGTCAAACCTTGACTCAGACTTAATTTGACCAAGTTCAGTGCATTTTTGGACTCGGCTTAGTTACTTAATGAGTCAAGCCAAGTCTAGCCAATCTCATACTGGGATCAACTCGAACACACCCCAAAGACTTTTGGTAGCAAGTTCGGGATGTCATGGGTTTGGATCCGCTGAAGTGCAAAACTGTGCAAATTTTTAGGATTTTTTCCTTAATTTAAACCAGCTGCCTCGACTCAATTCATAACTTTGGTAATTTCAATTTGGGTCAACCATTGACTTTAGCTCAACGGTCAACACCGTACGCTGCCTACTACCCCATCATGCCTAGGTCTACTTAGGCTGTGTTTGGTAAAAGTAGTTTCAGTAGTGATTAGCTGTTAAGGTAGCTGCTGACAGTTTCAATAGCTATTAGCGATTTAATAGTTATGATTAGTGGTTACCTGTTTAATTAGTTGTTTAACTAGAAGTGTTCGGTAAATTTAGCTGTTGAGGCTACTGTTTAATTTTGAAATGACGGAAAAGGACATGGCTATTATTCTTTTCCATTTTTAATTTTTTAGTAGTACTATATATTTTTGTTGACCCCCTCCCCCAATTTGGAAGCCTAGGAATGAGTTGTTGGATATGCATATTAGTAATGTTGAATACATTTCTAATAACGTAAATGAATTAATAGGACATGTCCTTCCGCTTATCACAATGAAGCCAAATTAGTGTTCAACAACCAAAAAAAAAGGCCAAATTAAGTATGCATTTTCAAATTAACCTTGAATTTGAATATGTTGGCCGGCCCAATGTTTTAGACCCGACAGCCACTAAGGCCGCTTAGGGCAGCTTCTCTGATTGTTCCCCCAACCTATATAATGAGGTATCAGGGGATCAATTAGGGTTACACACATGTGACACAGAAACCACATACTCTCCTTTCCGCTCTCACGGCTACCCAATCATCCACCGGGGTTTCGGGTCTAGTACGTAAACCCTAAACGCGACTCTGGTAGCTGCCTCACATATAGATCGACGTGGGCTTTTCCCGACAAATAATTCCGCATTCTAGGTCAGTCCTGTTTTTCCTATAGTGGTATCAGAGCCAAAACTGCTCGATTTTAGCCCCGAATGATTTGTTCATATCTCACTCATGTGATTAATTAGTTTAGTTTCATAACAATACTAAAAAATTGATGTTTGGCATAATTTGAGTCATTGTCTGTTGACATCATGGATATGTCCTTCCTAATTGATCAAATTCTGCTACCACAATGAAGAAAACATGTTTCTTTTGCGTATCAAATTTTTTTTTAAAAAAAAGGCATACTTCTGTGATGATCAGGACACACTAAAAGATTAAATCTTTAGTAATATGAAATTCATGCTTAACATGTTTATTTTTTACAAGCATGATTCTTTATGCGATTATGTGTTAATCGAAGTCATGTCCAGATCAATCAAATTCGTGCTAGATCAATATGCGAACTAGAAACATGATTAATTGATTAATCATCGTCATTATGCAAATTAAATGCATATTTTTTAAGTTTCAAGAATGTCAATGTGCCAAGATTGATTATTTTACAAGCACACCCTAATTAATTAAAGTATGAGTGTTTTGAGCATGTTTGAATTACATAATCCACAACCGTGAAACTCCCTCTAAACCTCTCTATAAACATCACAACTGTCCATCACCCATACCTTGGTGGTCGCGGTGGCGGCAGATCCAGTGAGGCCTCGATGGCCTCCACTAGAACCGCCCAAAACAACATCAACAAGAAACGGGGGGGACGAGGTAGAAGAGACTCAGATCGAGATCTAACCCATCAGAAAAAACCATGAGGGATGGCACGTGCATGTCACATGCCTCCGACGAAGGGTTTTTCATGCTTCCTTCTTCCTCATCTGCCATCCACGCACGACGATCCACGCAACCACAAAAAGAAAACCGGAAAAACACCACCTTTGGAGGTGCATGCATCCACGTGCCATAGCCTCAGTGGCGCGTTGGGCACATGGGTCGCTTCACCAAACTCAGTTTCAGCCGATCTACATGGTGGTGCCCTCGGTTCTCATCAGGCTAGCATAGATCGAAGGCTGAGACTTTTTTTTATGGCAGTTTGGGTGGTGGTTTTAGTTCATCACTTGGGTTTTTCGAGGTACAATGGCTACGAAGTACCACCGTTAAAGAGGGTCGTAGTAAGGGATAGTGACAGAGCTTAGTGCTCCATTTTTCCTGGCCATGGCATCGAAAGGCAGACCAAGAGGAGAAAGGGAGGAGTTCCCTTTCGGGGGTCAAGAGGAAGAGAGAGAACAGAGGAGCAGACGGGATAGCGAGGAGAGAGAGTGTTTAGGGTTAGTAAGGAGGAGGTTAGTAAGTGAGTGTTACGCACCTAAAGGCCCAGGTTGGGCCTCGTTTTAATGAGCCGGTTTTTGCTAACATAAAAGGCCCTCGTTTGGGCTGTTTTTTCGGGGCCATTTATTTGTATATCATGCCCATGTATATTCTCGAACCCATTCACTTTTGGACTGGGTTATTTCCTGCTTATCTAATTTGATTCATGATTTCGGCTAATGTGTAATTATTTTCATAGCTGTAAGTTAGTCTTATATGCTGAAAGTAATTATGAGTTTATTTGATATATTTATATCATTATAATTAACTATTTCGTATTATTGTTTATGTAATGATAATATGAAAAGTTGGAGGTATGATATATAACTACGTGTTATATGTCAGATTTATTTTAGTAATATGTTATACGAATTAGTTTTATATAACATAAGCTCATGTTTCATGTTGCTATTTTTGTAATAATATTAGAGTTAAAGATAAATTTATACTATAGGAGTTCTTTGTTTAAAACACTTCCTATGAATTAGTTTCATAAAACTTATGTGAACAGGTTTTACATAATTGAAAGTGAATATCTATATGATATTCACCAATTAATGTGTTAATAAGTTTGACCAAACTTTTATAAATTATAATAACCAACTTAAAGAAACTCTTCATTCACATCCATATGTGGTGATAATATGAAAGACATGATCGATGTATAACTACGTGTTATATATCCAGAAAACAAATAAATTGTTCTAATAATGGAATATATGAATTAGTTTCATATAAGACAAACCTTGTGGAAATATGTTTTACATGGCTAAAATTTTTGGGCCAAATATATAACAGTGTATTATCATCCCTAAATAGGCATGCTATATGAATTCGTTTCGTATTGATTAAGGTTTGTAACATTATATGGATGTGTCCCACATAATTACTACATGTAATTCCTTTTTAGTTGATATATCATTAAATAGATCTTTAAATGACATATTAATGACTATATAAATTCATTTTATATAGCTTCGTGTAAATTTGTTTTACATGATTAAAGCTAAATATCTTTGTGATATTTCTAGATGTGTTAATTAGTTTAACAAATTGTGTATTCCATAAGTTCATTTTATGGGAAAATGCAGTAATTAAATTATGGAAATTCCTGATGCATGCTTGTATGCGATGATTATTAGCCTAGCGAAATTTTCGATCGTACGACATGAGTGATGGAGTTTTTGATAATTTGATTATATGAAAATATGCCTAATGTCAATTTTTAAATATATACTTTTAGATATGGCAATTAAAATATGGTTGGTGATTAGTTTACCAATGAAGAGTTAGATAGCATTAACTATAATACATAGTGTTAGAAGATTTAGCTTCTTCTGAATAAACTTAAAGTATTAGGACACTCAACAGCTTTTAAAGTCTCCTAGGATAGGCAGAGATGTGAATGACATAGATGTAACTACTTGTGAGCAGTATCAAGAGAAAGGCTAATAATATACCATGAATGACTCGAGGAAGGATCGATCAGCATGTTGGCTATGTGGTATTGCATGCATGATGACCTGGTAAGGGAATTTAAAGGCTATCTCACTGTTGAGAACTTATGGGATCAGCTTGGCATCCGGTTTTGACCAGATTCATACCCTTCTCAAAACTTAGAACCTAAAGATGGTATTACTAGAAGAGTAAAAGGTCAAGGTCAATAGAGAGTAGAATGTAGCGTGTGTGAAGTGCTATAACTGTGAAAAGAAGAAACCCACCGCTTAGGATTGTCCCAAACTGACTAAGGTACCTTCTTTCACAGTTACACCTGAATAACATGTGTGTTCCCAAGCAGTAGTTACCAAACTTTCTTCCTGAGTGGACTGTAGATATAGGAGCAACCAAATACATAGTTCAGGTCTAAGCTGATTTTGTGAACCTTCATCGCTGCCTGACGGGTTCATAACTATTGTCTTAAGGGACGACAGTGAGGAACATGTCCTTGACATAGCAACATGTCAGCTCAAACCCCGTGAAGGAAATAAGTTGTTCCTGCACGATACTCTCTACGCTCTTAGGGTGCAGTACACCTTCGTACCTTTTAATTCTGGTATTAGTTTTCTCTCTTGATTTCCGTCTACCTCGACATCTTCCATCTTTGTCGCTTTCTTTGAACTCTGTTTTTAGGCATACTCGACTTGACCATAAGGGTCAAAATAGAGTGAATCAGCTAACTAGAGATGATCCTTTAGATCAACTCACTAGGGTTAAGTTGCCTCAGTGAGTAATGTCTAGCTAGTAAAGTAAAGCCTTCTGGTAAGGCTTCTAGAGCATCTAGTCCCTTACAATTAGTCCACTCGGGCATTTGCGGACCCATGAATGTTAAGGTACATCATGGGGCTATCTATTTCATTACCTTTATAGATGGTTATTCACGATGTGGGTATGCGTACCTACTATCTTAACGCTACAAAGCACTCGATATGTTCAAACGCATCATAACAAAAAGAAGAGACTCAATTGGAATGAAAAGTTAGAAATCTTTGGATTGATCGAGGTCGTGAATACATCTCTTACAGGTCCAGAGAGTTCTGTGAGGGAAAAGGTATATAAAGACAGCTAACGATTTCACGCACCCCATAACAAAAACAGTGTTGCAAACAACAGGAATCATACATTGTGGGACATGGTCAGGTCAATGATGGCACATGTGAACCTCCCAATCAGTTTTAGGGGGACATGTTGCTCACGGCAACCTATATCCTTAACCGTGTGTCAAGTAAGAGTATACCTGCCACACCATATGAGTTATAGTTTGGTAAGAAGCTATCCTTGGACCATTTACACTCATGGGGTTCTGCTGGCTATGTGCATAACCCAACCCACAAATACGAAAAACTTGGTCTAAGAGCCACCAGGATGACGTTCATTAGATATCCGGCACAATCTAATGAACAGAAATAGATTCCTGCATTATCGACTTTCTCAAGGATGAATTCCCAACCATTGGCGAAAATCAAGAAGAATGTCGAACTGTTTGAGTTATAGCAAGACATCCAACCATCTTTCGGTAAGGGGGAGAATTTGGGCTCCAACCAAGTCACCGAAGATGGCATGTCTCTCTAATCGAAAGGTATGGGGGAGACTTATCTACTCAGGAGAATCAATCTCCTATACATGAGGAGAGTCAGCCTATGAGTGAGGTATGTCCTCAATCTTCAGTTCACAAATATGTGTGTTAGTCCACATGTTTAGGATCCCACGCCTTAAAGAGATAATCGGAGTGAGTCTCCACATGTTTAAGGTCTCACACCTCTCAGAGAAAGGGGAAGGGATGCCAAGGATAGTGGGAGTGATTTTTCACATGCTTAGGGTCTCACACCTTTTAGAGACAGGGGGAGGGATGCCTCACTTAGGCAGACAAACAGTGAAGGTTCCATGATCCAAAGGAGTGACTGTGAAAAATTTTCTCGACGATATTTCCAAATCAAAGAGGCAATATTCTCGTGCACTCCCTTAGAAATTGAGGAGCCTACCTCTTAGCAAGAGAGGATTGACTCACAAAACTCCAAAGAGTAGATGGACACTATAAGGGATGAGATGGGCTCGATGGTGAGAAACAAGATTTGGAAACTTGTTGATCTTCCACCCTAATGTAGGTTCATTGGAAACAAATAGGTTTTCAAGATAAAACATCGAGAAGATGGTTCGATCGATAAGTTCAAAACCTGTTTGGTGACGAAAGAGTTTACACTAATTGAAGGTGTAGAATATGAAGAGATATTTTTTCCTATGGTGAGATTTACCTCTATTCGCCTGCTCCTAGCCATGGTTGCCCATTTAGACTTAGAGTTGTTTCAAATGGATGTAAAGACTGCTTTCCTCAATGGTAGCTTTGAGGATGAGATCTGTATGGATTAACCCATTGATTTTGTATCAAAGGGACAAGAGGATAAGGTGTGTCGTCTTAAAAGGTTCATATATGGTCTTAAGTAATTCTTCAAATCTTGGTACTTGAGATTCCATGAAGTTATGACTTCGTTTGGCTTATCTATGGTTTTATAAGATCATCGTGTATATGTCAAAAGATCAACTAGGGGGATTATGTTTCTTATCCTATAAGTTGATGACATACTACTAGTTGGGAACAACTTGGAGATGACCGAAGCCACTAAGAAGTGGTTGTCCTCTGTCCTTAAGATGAAGAACATGGGTCAAGCCAAGTGTGTCCTAGGCGTGAAAATAATAAGAAATCATCCTAAGAAACTTTTAGGTATGAGCCAAGAGGCATATATCGAGAAAGTCTTAGAACGGTTCCGTATGCATTATTCCAAATGCGTAGACGCTCTAGTTGAAGGGTTTAACTTTGAGCCTTGACCAATGCCCAAAAACAGACAAAGAAAAGGAGGACATGAGTAGTGTCCCTTACGCTAGTGCTATAAGAAACCCAATGTACGGTATGTTATGTGCATGGCCTGATACTTGCTTTGCGGTTGGCTTAGTAAGTCGTTACCAGAGCAACCAAAGACTTGCACATTGGCAAGTCGTCAAGAGAGTCGAGCGATACCTTCATGGTACAGCTGACTTAGTCTTATGCTATTAGGGGGAGATCTCAAGTTAAGAGGATCCTCAAAATGTCGACTGAGGTGGTGACTCAGAAGAGTCTAAGTCAACCTTAGGACATGCCTTCACCGTGTGTGGAGGAGCCATGTCACGATACAGTAAGAGGCAAAAACTGCACAACAATGTTAGCTATGGAGGTAGATTGTGTGCCACCATAGAAACAAAAGACATTGCCATAACGTATATGTACACCAAGATGGTGTCTGTGTCCTTTTGACTAAACTTATTCCCATTGACATGTTCAAAACTTATATGTTGAGTCTAGGAATTTACAAGGTTCAGTTTTGGGACATATCTTGTCATGTGATAGACAAGGTTCTTTTGCAATGAGCAAAATGCTCATAAATTATTATTATGTGTTAGGCATATTAAAATGTCACAGGCTTCTGATTGGCCTAGTCACACAGGCAATCGCCCTGACGCTTGAGTAGCGGGCAGGATGAGACTGAATTATATTGGCACTGAGTGTCCAATATTGATTACTCATACTGGAAGTGTATGAACGTGTTAAGATATAGTCACCTTAGTAAGTCTAAGATGAGACTCAAGGGAGTCAAATATGAGTTATGATTTCATATTGAAGCCTTAAAAAAGCTAAATCTAGAGTGTCAAGATTGACATTTATTATGTTAATCTAGTGGCTTAGGTTAAATTTTTTGGGTAAAAATCTAGACTGGCGATTCGCATGGCATATATAGTGACGAGCCTAGTTGAGTGGGAGCTATGTCATGACATACATCTCATACTATGTGTGCTTAAAAGACGACCATACACGGAGTGACAATTGACCTCCCTATCTGCTGTCACTATGTGACCTTATGGATGATCAAAGCTTGATGTTGATACTTTAACATGTTTCTCAAGGGCCACGATGTGTAGGGTTCAACGCGAACATGTTAGGAAAGCAATTAAGCTGAGATGCAATATCATGAGTGTTTAAGGAAAAATCTATCCATCATCACCAATATCAGCCCTGGCGATTATATTAAGTATATAATCATATGATATATCATGGCATAAGGGATTGGAGATACCATTGATGATGTTCAGGATGATTTGGGGTATCGCATTTTGTGAAAGTGCTATGTTAGTTAGATGGTAACTTAATATAGCGCTACTTATTACTTTTCGGTCGCACGTGCTATTCCTGGTATGAAGCGTGATAAGTTGTGATTCGTGGAGAGCATGTATTTTGCGGCCTATGTGGCGAAGTGGGAGCTATTAGTCAGGCCTAATGTTTTAGGCCCAACGGCCACTAAGGCTGCTTAGGGTGGCTTCTCTGATTGCTCTTCCAACCTATATATAGAGATTTTAGGGGATCAACACGTGACACAGAAACCACATACTCTCCCCTTCCCTCTTACGGCTACCCAATCATCCACCGGGGTTTCAGTTCTAGGACGTGAACCCTAAAGATGACTCTGGTAGCCGTCTCACATACAGATTGACGTAGGCTATTCCCGATAAATAATTCCGCATTCCGGGTCAATCCTATTTTTCCTACAGAATACAATAGTAATGAAGATTACAAATGCATTAATTTAAATATAAAACTGTTTGTAGTTTAAATCACCACCATCTAACATCATTATGATGGAATAAAAATATCTAAACATCTCACATCTAATAAGATGGAGTTATTATAACATCTACCATGCCATAAAGATGCAGCAATGACATTACGAATTTCTTTCATTTTACTTGATCAACCTCTTACGCTTTCTTCACTTGGAGAAGTATCTTCACGTAGTGTAACACCCAGGATTTTATCCCCTTATTTCGCTATTTTATATCATTAGAAATTGAAATAATATCGACGTGCCTGCTTAGGTGCCGTTTTTATTGAAAAGAATATTCTTCCTATTTTATTGTTATGGAAGATTATATCGGGCACTACATTGCGTAGATTCTCGAATATAACTGGGCTGGTGAATCTTGGAACTAGTCCTGCAATTTATTGAATCGAACATTGGGCATTAATTATGATGTGACAAGTAAACAAGCTCGTATTAATTATGATGTGACAAATGGATAAGCTCGTATTAATTATGATGTGATGAGGTAATTATCCCCAAAAAAAAAGAAAAAGAACAAAAGGGCGGAAGCCCCTTTTGCTCGACAGAGAAGCAAGAAGGGGGGCTCCTCAACCCCAGCCCCGTGACCACACACTGGGAGAGAGAGAGGGAGGCATCGATGGGGCCGCCGTCGACTGGTCAACGCGCGCCCGATAATCCCCCACCCCGGTCGATGCCCAAATCCGGCCAGAGAGAGGGTGAGACAGATGCGAGAAAGGGAAAAAGAGGTTCAGGGGGGAGGCCGCCGTGGGCCTCGGCGGCTCCTCCACGGCTCGTCGGCGGCAGCAGTTCGGTAGAAGGCGGTGGCT